>CAJNOL010000351.1:0-28908 GCA_905250125.1 Rotaria sordida | reverse complement strand
ACCACAATTTAGGGCAAATGATAATCATTCATTACCGAAAGTAAAAGTTTTGCAGTCATATCTGCTGGAGGTGCTTAGTTTGAGTTAGCTAAACGTAATAAAAACAGTTTTCCCATGAATCTGATGGCCAGAACGTATGTTGGGGTACTACAACGAACAATTTTGAGGTGAATCTGGTGACCAGCATGTAGCTTGGTTTACTATAAAGTTCTCTTTTTGGCGACCCAAAATATATTCCGTCACTAGATTTACCTGAAAGTTGTTCTTTGTAGTATCCAAAAATACATTCTGTTCGCCAGATTTATTGGAAAACTATTTTTCTTATGTTTAGCTAATCCAAACTAAACACTTCTAACAGATATGACTTCAAAAGTTTTAGTTTTGGTAATACGGTCTTGAAAGAGAAAAAGAATCATATTGAATTACAGAACGTACGATGTATTCCATGTGAAAAAAAATCCCAAAATTAAAAAATCTCAAAATGGGGATTTTGATTTGTGGATTTATTGTGGTAACCAATTTGGGGCAAATGATAGACATTTAATGACTATAAACTTTTCTTTATCATGATGATTTCAAAACTAATTCAAATTTTTTTAAATAATTTTGACATCATTTGTATCTCTGTAACAATAGTAAGCAAAAATTTGAAATTCTAGCAGAGTAGATCTAAACATCTAATATCTCTACTGTGAATATCAGCTTTGACCAGTACAAAAATATTTGAGAAAACAATATTAAATGAGAGGATCAAAACTTATTTTACATTTTTTATGCTCTAAGAAAATATGATTTTGTTTTTCACATAGTGACAATGAATTATAAATCGCTGGTCGTAATCATTTTTTTACTTGCTTTTACAATGCAAATTTGGGCGATTGGAGAATTTGAATCTTATCTTGATGCTAGTATGTTAAATGCAACCGCCTTTCTATCAAAGTAATCTATATTTTACTTTTTAGTATTGAATCACATTAGCAACAGAATGCGTAAAACTCGTAGTTTCGGTTGTAATGGATCAATTAGTCGTGATGAATCTCGATGCAGACAACATTGTAAAAATCACTCATATAAAACTGGTATTTGCAGTCCAGCTACCAATTATACACAATGTATTTGCATTAAATCACCCGTATTAAATCCAAAATATTCGAAATTATTACGTATTTTTTTGAATGTATCTTGTTTATAATTGATTTATTTTTTAAATTATACACAGATGGCCTATACATAACAATACGATGAAAAATCTAAATTTCTCAACTCTGTAAACATCAAATAGGTTGTTTTTTTTACCAGCGATAGAAGAGTGTTCAAAGTTTTTATTCATAAAAACAACATCAAGAAATACTGCTGGAAACTAACATCATTGATTTCAAAACAAAAGATTTGTAATTTTTTAAGTGTTCCTAAAAATCTCATATAGAATATATTCGAAAATTTATTCTCAGAAAGTAAATTCTCATGAATCTTTTATGTGTTACTCATTAGTCGATTCATTTTGATCTAACGAGAGAACCGCCCGAGGTGTCCAACGCCGATTTCCTTCATTCATAGCTCGTTTGATAGAGGGCATAGAGATAGTAAAAAGCCAAAAAGAATTTGTGCTGATGGCTCTTTCTTGAAAAGTTAGGGCCAATTTTCTGTTCTTCCCAGCTAACATGGCCAAAAATTGAAAACATTATAACTCAATCAAGAAAGATCGTATTCACATGAAATTTTCAGCACTACAAGCTCACATACACTGCTGATCAATCTGAAAATTTTAGATTGTTTGGTCGTTTCGTTCCTGACTTACAGAATTTTTGCTTCGCATGACAAAGTACACTCCTGCAATTGACTATAGTGTTGTCTTTTTTTTTCGTTTCTAGGTGATTATATCTCGTCTGTTTTCATTTCCATCCTTTATTAAATGGTTATTAACCTTTGATGATAGGTGATGTATGATATTATTTAACTGTCTTTGTTTGCAAATGAACGAAAAGTCTTGAGATTAAGCACATTGATTATGATGAACGGTATAAAGTATTACAATCAGCTGATATAATCCATCACTTCAAACAATCTAAAATTTTCAGATTGATCAGCAGTGTATGTGAACTTGTAGTGCTGCAAATTTCATGTGGATACGATCTTTCTTGACTGAGTTGTAATGTTTTCAATTTTTGGCTATGTTAGCTGGGAAGAACAGAAAATTGGCCCTAACTTTTCAAGAAAGAGCCATCAGCACAAATTCTTTTAGGCTTTTTACTATCTCTATGCCCTCTATCAAACAACCTATGAATGAAGAGAATCGGCGTTGGACGCCTCGGACGGTTCCCTCGCCAATAACGATTCTTTGCTTCCAAGACTTCCAGAGATCAGGTATATTCCAAATAGAAGATTGATCATGAAAGCGCTCATAATGAACAAAAAAGCCAAGAAATATATTATCACTAGCGTCGCTATCCTAATATTTAAGCAACAAATTATTGAATTATGACAGTTTCATCGAGTATGTATCAATGTCTGTTGCATGCTGCTAGCATTTTGAATGCCACAGACTGCAGTACAAATCAGTGACTGGTGATTGAGCAAAATATTTTTTCATACAGTATGAAATTCCAAAAAATTTTGGATGTAAATGAGTCTGGATCTGAGACTCAGTCTGGTTGGGCGTAGAGGTGTGTGGACCTTATTCTGAGTGCATGTGGATGGATGAAGAGAAGACCTACATTCACACCATTCAGACACAAAGTCACATTCTCTTTTTTGAAATACATCTCAATTACAAGGTAAAAGTCTGCAAATCATTCTTTGAATAGATAATCACAGACAGACAGTAATTCATTAATATGTAGTGGATCTAATATTTAACTATCCGTTTGCCTGTATATGGCACGTTTGAAAAATATCATAGTAATCTTGTGAAAAAATGTGGCAACCAATCAACTATTCTACAATGGAAAGTCCTTGACAAATTACGTTGTTATCACTATTAATTCTTTCCTCGTAGAAAAAAAAAACTTTATTCAAACACGACAGTCATCATTGTTGGCTGATTATGTCATAAAGAATGTTAACCTTCAAAAGGCATTGCATCCGTTTTTAGACATGAATCTTTTTGCTTAGTTAATATGAATAATGACATTCAATTGTCAATAATCTATACAAGACATTGAATGATTTCTTTTTTTTTCATTGAACGTTTTACTCTTCTATAGAACATTCATAGTTTCTGTACAACATTTAAAATCGTTCAAAGATGAAGATAATTTATCTCTGGATAATATATTTACAATTGATAATGATCAATTGTCAATTGATACTTCATGATACTAATGAAATGATTGATGACAATATTCTACAATTTGATTGTCTGTATTATCGTGTAAGTAAGGAAAAGTTAGCTTATCAAGAATTATCAAATGTAATCAACGAAATGATTCCATATTGCTTTCGACCTATAAATATTAATAAAAGTTTATTTCGAAATTTGGTTAATATACGTGATCAAAATGTGACTTTTGAAGAATTACGTATTTCTAATATAAGTACACAAGAACTACTTTTATGGTCAACTCCTATTGATTTGGTTGAGAAATATCAATTATATTTAGATGAGATAGATTTATCATTATCTAATGAATTGTTTTATAATTGTACAAAACCATGGTTTGGTTTACAATGTCAATATTCATTTGAATTTAGTGAAGATATGTCAATAATTGATATTGTTGAAAATGAATTTAATATAAAAACATCATATTTTGAATCTTCTAATATGTTAATAGAATTACCATGTTATATTCATATAAAATGTGATCGTGGTGGAACATATTTATGTCTTGATTGGCGTGAAATATGTAATGGACGTATTGATTGTATGGATGAAGGTCTTGATGAAGCATTTTGTTTTGATATGGAATTAAATGAATGTAAAGAAAATGAATATCGATGTCAAAATGGATTATGTATTCCAGAAGAATTTTGGGAAAATGGTTTCGGTGATGCAGATTGTCTTGATCGCTCAGATGAATTTGCTGATGTTTCATATCCATATAATTGTTTTCGAGATCCAACATTTCGTTGTGAAGAACATACATGTCGAACAAATTGGCATCATTTTCCATGTGGAGATGGACAATGTGTACAAACATTTAATAAATGTCATAATGGACGTCATCTTTTATTAATTCAATCAATTTTAATTCAAGGTAATTTATCAGATAATTGTTCAATTGCTATGATGTGTCTTACTCAACTTATTAAAGAAACTCATGGAATATTATGTGAAACATTGTCTGTAAATAATATTATCTATGAATTCATTAAAAATTGTGATTCTGTTTTTCAATTTCCAATAATTCCAGTACATTTAAATCATATTCGATTTTTATATGAAAATCTTTCATTAAAATTAAATTCAGATTTATTAATTATACCTGATTATGTTTGTTATGATGAACAATTTTGTGATTGTATAAATCCAACATTTATTTATGAAAATTTGACTTGTTTAAATAGTTCTATATTAGATTTAACATTAAGTTTTAGTGAACATATTTGGATTGATATAATTTTATCAATTGAATCTTATTTTCGTTCATGTTTAAATTCTCAAGTATTTCTAAATGATATAAACAAATATGAAAATCTAACATTATTATATAAATGTAATAATTCATCTAAATTAATATCTAAACATCGTATTTTCGATGAAAATATTGATTGTTGTATGAAAGATGATGAAGATTATAAATTAAGTTGTTTAAATAATGATAAACATCGAATAAAATGTATTGATAAAAATGAATGTCTTTCATCATTACATACTATCGATGATTGTCCATTTAATGAAAATCAATTTGAAAAGAAAATTTCATTTCGAATGATTTGTGATGGTGTAAAACAAGTTCTTTATGAAGATTCAAATGGTGAAAATCATACAGATGAATCTGAATGTGATTATTGGCCATGTAATAATATATATACAAGATGTGATGGTTTTTGGACATGTCCCAATGGACAAGATGAAGAAAATTGTTATGAAACAATGTGTCAATCAGAAACTTATCCATGTATATCACCATATAATTATTCATTAATTTGTTTATCTTCTAAAAAAGTCAATGATGAAATTAATGATTGTCTTGGAGCAATGGATGAACTTCGGTTTTGTCGACATGGTTATCCGTTAGATGGAAATCCAAAACGTTTTCGTTGTGAAAATAATGATTTATGTTTATCATCATTTCAACTTTGTGATAATATTCGATCATGTCCACTTGGTGATGATGAAAATTTTTGTAATAATAATCGATTTATATGTGAACAGATTTCAAATCTTAATCGTACTATTATTGAAGATATTCTTTGTCATTCAATTGATAATGAAAAAAATCGAATAATTTATTTTTCAATTCATACATCACCTAATTATCCTTCATTAGAAACAACTATTAATAATGAAATTATTCAATGGAAACCAAAACAAGATCATATTCAAAAACAAATTCATTTGAAAAATAAATCTTATTCTTGGCCATGGTATTGTAATCGTGGACTTATTCTTCGTATACGATTTGGATATGAACAAAATCAATATGTATGTATGTGTCCACCAAGTTATTATGGTCATTTATGTCAATATCAAAATGAACGTGTTAGTCTTACATTGGGATTAATTAGAGCTGATAGACGTGATGTTTATGTTATTATAATTATGTTAATTGATGAAAATCAACAAATTGATTCATATGATCAATTTGAATATGTTGCTAGTCAAACTTGTGGAATTAAACTTAATCGTTATTTATTATATTCAACACGACCAAAGAATATTTCAAAAAATTATAGTATACATATTGATGCATTTGAAAAATATTCACTAACATATCGTGGAAGTTGGCATCTATCAATACCTTTTCTTTTTTTACCTGTTAATAGAATATCTGCATTATTATATATGCCCTATGAACAAACTTCTATTGTATTAAATTGTTTAATAAAATGTAAAAATGGTGAATGTATTAAATATTTAAACAAAGAATATTTTTTTTGTCGATGTTTTTCTGGATGGTCAGGTATTCAATGTGATATGAAATTAAATTGTCAAAGTTGTTCATCTGATTCTATATGTATAGGATCGATAAATAATCGATCTATATGTATTTGTCCTTTAATGAAATTTGGTCCTCGATGTTTACTCACATCTGTATGTCCAAAAAATGCTTGTCTAAATAATGGTCAATGTATTCCAACTGATATAAGTATATCTAATAATTATTATTCTTGTATTTGTTCTGATCATTATTATGGATTAAAATGTGAATATCGTAAAGATAAACTTGATATATATTTAGAAAATTTAAATATTCCATCTTTTCTATTAGCTTTTTTTTTAACAATATCAAATGAATCAGAACCAAGATTAACAATAATGTTACAAAAATTAACATTATTTCAACGTATGGTTACTTTTCGTATATCAATTCCTTATAACATAGTTGTTGTAAAATCAAATAGAAAATATTATCTTGCTGTTATTCAATCAAATCCAAATATTGATATTTCAACATCAATTAATCCTTCTCGAGAATGTATTTCAATTGAAATATTATTTAATTCAACATTTATGAAAATGTCACGATTTCAACGAATGAAATATTATCATATTCCATGTCAAATTTATCATAAATTAAATTGTTTTATTGATGAATCTCATTTTTGTTTATGTACAAAAGATCATCATGCTAATTGTCTTGAATTTAATTATAATAAAAATCTTCAATGTTCATCAACACATTATTGTGCAAATGGTGCACAATGTTTACAAGATCATCCAACTTGTCCATCTACAATAATATGTGTTTGTACGGATTGTTTTTTTGGTAATCAATGTCAATTTTATGCAAAAGGTTTAGGTTTAACATTAGATGAAATTTTAGGTTATGAAATAAAACATAATATTAATTTATCTAAACAACCATTTTCAGTTAAATTAAGTTCTATTATTACAATGATTATGCTTTTAATAGGTATTATCAATGGTATTCTTTCAATTTTAACATTTACAAGAAAAACTTCACAAGAAGTAGGTTGTGGAATATATCTTCTTGCATCATCAATAACTTCAATAAGCATAGTGATATTATTTTCATTGAAATTTTGGTTTCTTATTTATTCTTATAGAGATTTTATTGGTAAACGAACAATTCTTTTTTCGAATTGTATGATAATTGAACCATTACTTAAACTTTTATTATATATTGATAATTGGTTAAATGGTTGTGTTGCTGGTGAACGAGCTTTTTCACTTTTTAAAGGAATTTATTTTGATAAAAAAAAGAGTAGAAAAATGGCTAAATGGGTAATTATTTGTGTTATTATAATAAATATTATTCTTATAATTCCTCAAATATTATATTTACATTTATATGACGATATAAAAGAAGAACGTACTTGGTGTGTTGTTTTATATTCATCATCATTAAATACTTATAGTTCATTTATAATATTTTTTCATTTTGTTGTTCCATTTCTAATCAATTTATTTTCAGCTATATTTATTATAATTGGAACAGCTCGTCAACGTTATCTTATGAAAAGTGACTATCGATTTACAAATCATTTTAAAAGTAAATTAAAACAACATAAACATTTATTAATTAGTCCTATTATTATTGTTATATTATCATTACCACGTTTAATTATTTCATTTACATTGAATTGTAAAAAATCATCTGAACATTTTTGGTTATATCTTTTCGGTTATTTTATTTCATTTATGCCATCCGTACTTATATGTTTTGTTTTTGTTTTACCATCGGCAACATATAAAAGAGAATTTCAACAAGTTCTATCACGTATTCAACGACGATTTTCTTTAATAGGAATTAATTCATTTCTAAATAGACATTCTTAACATTACAGATTTAAACTGCAGAGAAATACGATAGTCATCTATTTATGATAAAGTTGTCTGTTGCAATAAGACTAAACTGCTTCTCTATTGTGTCATGTTCAACTTAATATTATCATTGTGTTGTTTGCTATTTGCTTAACTAATCAAATATAAATATATATACTTTCTGATTTTCAAGAATAAGAAAAAAAAAGTTTTCTTTATCTATTAACTATTGAATATTTGATGTTTTTATCGATGAAATATTTTATTGTGAAATGTGTGTAATTTAGAAGTGAACTTTAACTAAAGAAAAAAATTGTTTTCTATATTGCTATGATATATACTAGTATACTTATTAATAAATATCACTGTGTAAAAAGTCTTCGGATAACATGTTCGTTTAATATTTGATCTCTTAGAAATCATTGAAGAGAATCAAATGTTGTCTGTTTTTCCTGACTTAAGATTGTTTCATTATAAGAAAATATTTGGATGAGACAGAAAACGATGTTTCTACTGAATTTTATCTTTAGTCCTTGTTTATAGTTTATCTCAATATAAATCATAAGATAATCTTTTTATATAGCGGTTTCTACAGCAAATTTTGTTCTACAAGAAAGTTCCATTGGCTTTTCTTTTTACATGTCACTATACAAAGAATCAAAATTTGTTGCATTCTAAATGCCGAAATTCGCAAACAAAAGTGATTTCTTTTTTTAGAAAAGAGCCATCTAACGTAAAAGATAGATTTTCAAAAATTGATTACTACTTTTGAATCATCTTTTTTTATCTCTAGCTAAATGTAATCGATCATTATCTAGAGAATTAAATGTTCTATGAATAAACAATTGAAATTGTTCTAAACAATGATTCATAATAGTTACAAATCTTTGCTTGGTTCAATCACCATGTACGATTTCTTTAGGTATTTATACTCACAGTTAAACAACCTCTAGTCAAAAAGAAAAATTCTAATATTATATATAAATAGCATCAAATTCTGTATCTAACTGACTACATTTGATCCTATTAAGTGATTTCTAAGTGGCCAAAAATTGAGCGAACGTTTTGTCTGACGACTTATGAATACGGATTTATATTTATCGTTATTAACATTTTTTCTTATGGATTTTTAATTTATCTTTATTTATAAAATATTGATTAATAAATAATGATTTTTTTTAGATTAATCTGACTTCTCAACGAAATGTATGATTTTAAAAAATGTAATTGATTGAATCTTGTCATCCATCGAGGAAATCGACATTATTGAAGATAATCATATCTCATCAGGATCATTCTATAAGTTGTACATAATAAAAAAAAGACACATTCTTAATTTTAGTTATAGAATCATTTAATCAAAATGTATATCTCAAACAAGTGATGGTATGTCTTTGAACTTACTTCTACCAGATATAAGGATCAACTTTGTTATTCTTGATTTTTCATTGTTAGCTTTTCTTATCTTCGCTGTGTTCAATTTTCTTCGATATATTTCCTAAATTTGATCATTTTCTATTTAATAATAAAATGGTAAATAAAATGAACTTGAACTTAGTCATTAATACTAATATTGTTCTTTTCTATAGGTGATTATTACTTTGATAATTTTCTGACAGAAAAAATTCTATGTAATCATAACATACATGGTGAATCAGCTTCGAGTGGCATCTATCATTGAAAAAACGGTCATATCAGAAATAAATATTGGTTTTTTTCCTCCCGTTCCTTATTTACTAATGAATCATCTTAATAGCTGATGACGTTTTTTAAATATATTGATGAATATGAAATCTTTTTTTAATAATTGCATCATATGTGTGCATATAATATGTCGAATCTAAGTTTAAAACGTAAATTAGATTCGTCTAATGAAATTAGTTCAGTGCCAAGTCGTTCTAAACTTTTAAATGATAAATTATCTCGTCGTCCTGATCGTCATCAGTTAGTTGAACAAGGAATATTACATGATTCTCAATGTGCACCAAGTCTTCAACATGCTGAACATGCTCTTAAACGAGCTCGTCTTGCAGATGAATTAAATAATCGTCTTGTTAATCGTCCTGGTCCATTAGATTTAATTCAACATAAAATTCTTCATATTGATACAAACGAATATCCAAATTTAGAACAAGCTATTCAAGGTTATTTATTAATTAAAAAACTCAATTAATTATTTAATTTAAATTTTTAGGTGGTCAAATTCCATTTAAAACCGCAGCATCACATCGTCGTCCACTTATATTTCATGAATATACTGGTTCACCAATATCATCAAAACCAAAAGTAACAAAAATCGATTCACTTTCATCATCTTCTAATGCACATCAAATACGATTAGCACAACAACAACTTCTTCTCGAATTAACATCAAATAAACAAGATGAACAACAATCATCATCATCATTATTACATAAAAAAACACTTGAACAAATGACACTTGCTGAACTTCGTGATTTATGTAAACAATGTCAAATTCCATCATCTCATGCTAATAAAACAAAATTAATCGAACGAATTAAACAAATACAAAATAAATTTAATGATCAAGGTAATTAAACATTTGTTTTTTAATATACAAAAACAAATTAATTTACTTTTTAAAATCAACAAAAAATACATTATCTAAAACTTCTGAACCTAACGTTTTAAGTGCATCTCACACTAAGTTGTGACAAATTGGTTGAACTTGACTGCTAAGTATACTTGGCAGTTTTCGTTAAAAAAGTTTCAATTAAAACTGTTTTCGCAAGGGTAACTTATTTAGCGTGTGGCATCGAATTAACAGTTATTCGTTTTACTTAACATGATAGAAAATATAGTATTACAAATCAAACAAGATGAAATATTTCAAATATTATACTTTATGCACTAGTTCACCGTTATTTATAAACAAATAGATGGTATCAGTTTATTTTTTATAATTAAAAGCTAGTTAATTTAAATGATATATCTGCTGCTATTGACGAAGAAACTGTTCCAAATGATTCAAAGCTATTGGTTTGATATTTTTGGCATCAATAGGATCTAGTGAAACTAGAAAAAGTCTAAAAGGATAATGATTCATAGATTATTCTTGCTGAATGATGACCAATTTACTAAGTTTATCACCTAGTATAACAAGAGATTTTCCGAACCTATAAATCTCATGATTCTTATATCATCCTAAATATGACAATCAAAACAATTGCTTTTTTCTCAAGATAGTGAACTTTCGTAACATGTGCTACCATGAGGACGTTTCTCGAAAACTCCATGTCTCAAGAAAGAAACATTCGTTTTGATTGTAATATTTGCAGCGATATAAAGATCATGAGATTTATAAGTGGAGAAAATTTCAGATTGAAATTGTATACTTTGAATTTTCGGTAAATCTCTTGTTATACTAAGTGATAAATCTAGTAAAATGGTCGTCATTCAGCAAGAACAATCTATGGATCAATATCCTTTTAGACTTTTTCTAGTTTCACTAGATCCTACTGATGCCAAAAAATATCAAACCAATAGCTTTGAATCATTTGGAACCGTTTTGTTCATCAATAGTAGCAGATATATCATATAAATTATTTAGCTTTCAATGATAAATACTAAACTGATATTGTCTATTTGTTTATAAATAGAGATGAATTGGTGCATAAAGTATAATAATTGAAGTATTTCATCTCGTTTGGTTTGTAATGCTATATTTTCTATCATATTAAGTAAAGAGAATAATTGTTAATTCGATGTCACGCTGACTAAGTCACCCGTACATTTAACAGTCGAATTCAGTCAACTTGTCATAATTCAATGCGAGCTGCTCTTAAAACGTTATGTTGAGAAGTTCTAGATAATGTTGATTAAAATGAGGATTTGAAATCGAACAATGAAATATTGACTGATGTGTCGATTTTCAAGATAGTCTTTGATGATCTCTTAGGATTTTTTTTTGAGTTTGATGGATCTATTGTGATGCTAGTCAAAAGGTTGTTAGAGTGAGATGTACATATTGATTGAGTATGTGTATAGGTCCTATGGTCTAGCGGTTAGGACATTGGACTCTGAATCCAGGAGCCCCAGTTCAAATCTGGGTAGGACCTTTTTTTTTCTTTCTTTCCTGTGAGTACATATTTCGACGTAACGTGAAGAAGGAGAAAGCCAAAGAAACTTTCTGTTCTCTTTTTCTTTTTTCTTTGATTCTTTCTTTTGATGAAAAAATTCTTTTCTCATTCAAACTAGAATTTAGAAATAATTCTATTAAAATAAAGGAATTTTTTTTAATTTAGATGTATCAGTATCAAAAGTAAATTCAAATGAATTATCAAATGCTGATATAATCGCATCATTAGAAATCTCAGATCTAAATGAAGAAGGAGTTGAACCATTATCACCATCAGAATTAGATGAAATTCTTAAATATTTTCCAACAACTTCAATTAGTCAAGGAGAAGAAGACGAAGAAGGAAAGTCATCAAATGTATTTGTTGATTTTGATTTTCAAAATTCATTAATTGATTCTCAAACAATAAATAATGATGATTTATTTGTACAAATGTTACTTGACAATGATTATTCATCATCATCAACAACAGAAACAACATTTGATGATTTATTTTTATCAGATCTTTTAACATCTTCTTCATCATCATTATCTTTGTCTTTACCACGAATAACAAGTATTGATGAATTTGATGCATTTTTACGTGATTTTACTCTTAATCTTTCATCACATCAACACGAAGTTTCAACACCTATTAGTTGATTTATATAAAAAAAAAAGAAAACAAAAACAAATAAACAAAAAAATATTAATTTAGTTGTAAAAGTAAAATGAAAACTGAAATCTTATTTTTTTTTCCTTTTTTTTGTGTTGTTTTTGACAAAACAATTAAAATCCTTTATTATTTTCTATTTTTCTTTATTATAAAAAATATTTTAAAAAAAAAAGTTCTATAGCTATTTTATCTAAAAATATTTATCTTCATTAATTTAAGATTAAATTTTAAAATTCTTTTTTTTTTCTTTCAACGACAAAACTTTTAAAAATAAATCATTTCAAATATATTTTATTATTTTTATTTCAGATCAATTCTATTGTCTAATATATTCTTTTGCAAATTTCTTTAATTAAACTGATTTGAATAATTTTTTATCTATTTTAATATATGAATCATTCAAGTATTTGTCATATATTGAAGTATACATTAGAATTCTCAATTGATCGAACTAGATCAATGAAAATTGACTCTTGGACAAGCCTATGAATACTTAGCTAAGTTGAATCTATATATCATTAACGAATGAAAGTCTTGTCTTTTTGTCTCATATTAATCATATGTAGGATTTGTTTAAATTTATTACAAGAAAGTTGTAGTTATTAAGAGAATGAACTCTTATTTTGACAATGAAATCAATAAAATGATTGAATAAAATAAAAATTATTTCTGAAAGATGCGAGAGAGTTTGATTATTAATGATATGTGTATTCTTCATTTACATTGAAAATGATCGTTAAAACTAAATTAAGATTGGACAAATAATTGTTATCAAATATTATTTGAAAAATAAAAGAGGTCAACTTATTTTATTAATTGAAACAATTTTTATTTAGATATTCTTCCGTCTAAATCAAGTATTATTATTTCATTTGCTTTCTTCGATTTTTTTTTCTCTAATCTCGAATTATCTATCTTGTGATATATCAGTAGAGTATAAAAATACAATGATACCTTTCAAAAAGAATAAACATTATAGATTTATTTACTTGGAATATTTAGTTGAAAAAAAGACAATTTCTATTCAAAAATCAATCAATGGAAATTTATCATAAAAATAAATTATCTGCAGTGAATCTATTCTATAGACTAGACAAGAATAATTTACAAATTTAAAATCAAAAGAATTTTCACTTATTAAAGAAATGTTTGAAATTTATATTGAAAAATAAGACAACTGTCTTTACTTGAGATGATAATAATTGAATAAGAGATTTTTATTTTTTTTTCTTATTTAGATGTAAAATAATAATAAATAAAGAGATAAATGATAATTAATGCATACATATTTCGAAGAACTTCCAAATGAATTAATTCTTCATATATTTAGTACTTATTTCGATGGTGTACAATTATACAAAAGTTTTTTTGGACTTAATTCTCGTTATGATCATTTAATAAAATCAATAAATAATATTCATCTTCGTCTTGAATATCAAGATGATGACAAAAGTCTTTATTTATTTTCTACAAAAGTAATTAGTGTTTATATTGGTCAAAAACATCGAAGTATTAATTTTATCCCATTACTTATCAATGTACGATCAGTAACATTAGTTGATCCAACAATAATACAAATAATTAATTTATTAGATATAGGTAAAAATCTTGAACATGCATCAATAATATGGTCAAATCCTTATTTAATAAATTCAATGAGTGCTCGATCATTTTATGAATTAATATTTAGTGCAAGTTCATGTGAAAGCCTTCGTTCATGTAGACTTTATTTACCTAAAAGTCATTCCTTATATTTAGAACCAAAACATTGTACATTACTATTATTATGTTCTATTTACGTTCAATTATCAATTCCTTCAGTTGATTTTCGTCGTATAATACGTTTATGTCCGAATTTAATTCGACTTGAAATTGAAATTATTGATGATACTGACAGTAATGAAGAAAAAATTATTGTTTTAAGTCACTATCAACATGTAAATATTCGACGATTTTATATATATAATTTATTATCACTTGATATATTCGATATATTAATGGGATATATACCAAATATAGAAAACATATATATATCAATGAAATTTCCATCACATCCAATTGATGTATTTGAACACTTATCAAGTATAATTAATCGAATTGAACATTTAAAAGAATTTCATTTTCATTTTACAACTGATTTTTGGAATTTAGGTCAACATCAATTAGAAACAATTAAACAAATGAATCCTTTTTTTTCGAATATTTTAATCCAGAATGACGATGATGAAATCATTTTTATTAGTTAAGAAAAAAGATTCGTCGAATTCTATTTTGTTTTTATATTTTATTTTTGCAATAGATTTAAATGAATAGTTAGTTATTTTCATTATAGATTTTTGTTGTTTTTTGTTTTTTTTTGATAAAATGCCTTCACGTTCAAAAAAAATTCTTTCACCAATACCTTCAATACCAAATAATGAAAAAAATATAACTGATCTTATTAGACAAGTAATTTTATTTTAATAAAATATTTAATAACTAACAATAGAATTTAGAGTCAAACAATATTTTCTTCATCAAATCAAAATGATATTAAATCATTATGTGAACAATTAATTGATATATTAATAATATCATCATCAACTGATCCACCAAATACATCTTTAAGAAAATGTGTTGTCAAGTTAGATTTATTTAAATAATATTAAAATAAAATAGAAAAGATTTTTATTCGATATTTAGAGGTTTTTCTCATTTACCTGAAAGTCAATATGAAAATGTTCTTGATGAATGTACAAAACGTTTAGAAGAATTTTTCAAAAGACAAGGAAAAGAACATAGACTTGAATATATATCTATGTTAAATTATCTTATTGAAAATTTTCCATTTGGTTATTTGAAATTTATTAAATTTTAAAATTATATTTTAATTCAAATTTTAGTTTTTAGGTTTAGTTTGTATTTTGAAAATAAAAGATACAAGTTTGTTTTTGATATTCATAAAAAGATTTTATTTATATTGAATTTTTAGTTTGTAATCAATTGATAACAATTGGTCAAGAACTTTGGTCTGATATACAGTAAGAATATATTTTTCTGAATTTCATCGAAATGAATAATTCATTATCTATGCAATTTATTTAAAACTATTTTACGTTCTATGTTGACAATATGTATCTCTATATGAACTTAAAATCAAAGTTTAATCGAGCTTAGAAATGTAATTTTCCTATAGTGAGCTGTGATTTAATCTCTCGTTGAACGGATAATAGATTTCTTATCTGTTTGTCTTTCTCAATGTATTATAATTCTACTAATTTGAAGGATAATTATTAAGAAATTTTTAGTCCTAGATGAGCGTACTCATAGACAAATAACGAAATCCAACTGAATCATTCTTTATAATATTCTTATCAATTTGTCCGCTAGAAACAATTTATTAAATTAATATTTGAAGATTTGTTGAATGTCTTTGTGTCTGGTCTAATTGACATACATTGAAAGATTGTTTATTAATTATTTTCAAAAGTTCACTATCTTTTTCTCTTATATTGATATCTCGAAATTGATTTATCAATTTAAAAATAAGCATTGACTCAATATTTAAAATCAGCGAAAAACAAAATTTAACTAATGAAAAACTTGTCGAGTTATGATAAATACCCAAGAGAAAGAAAAGATTAATCTAGATTAGAATCAAATTACATAATTAAAAATTTGAAATTCTTTGTCGATGATTTTAAAAAGAATGAAACAACTCTAAAGATATTTAAGTTAGAATAGAAGAAGAAAATCTATGTTTAATTATAATTATATATGATTTTCTATATTTATAAAATAAAATCTAATAATATAAAATTTAGATCAACAAATGTTCCACATCATCGATTTAATCTTTTTCAACAACTTCAATATTATTTAAAAGTTGTTGTTTTTCTTTTACCTAAAGTTCATGATGAACTTGAACGAGATAATATTATATCTCGAATTATTCATCAAATGCTTAACGATGGTTTGTTTATTTGATTTAAATAAAAACGAAAAAGAAAATTAATCTTTATTTAGAAAACACGGTAACATTAGAAATTCGTTTGACATGTTCATTAGTTTGGCATCTTTTGAAAGATAATGAACAATTATCACCTCATGAAAAAGTCATTTGTTTATATTTGTATTAAATTTCTATATGAATATGATCTGTTTATTTATTATATTATAGTTAAATCAAATAAAAAAAGTAACTTGTGTGATAATGTCTCGATTAGCATTATATTTTGGTTTAATAAAAACAACAATGACAAATCAATTACTTGATACAAATTTTTTTGTTCAATTACTAGAAGAAGTTCTTGCCTTTAAAACGTTTGCTTTTTATTTTAAGAAAAAAATTGTCTTTTTCTAAATTGATTTTATTTTACTATTGTAGATGTGATGCAACAATTATGGTTGGAGTATCAAAAGCATTAGAAACTTATTCTGAAGCTTTAACGTAAAATATATTCTCAATTAAAAACCAATATATAAAAGTTATTATTATTTTTTTTTTTAGTTCTTCATGGCGTAATCTTCAGACAGCATCATTAGAAAATATAATTCAAAAATTATTAACTTTTGCTTGGGATCATTTTAGTTACAATGTTGAAGTAATGAATATTTTTTAATAGAAAATTTTTTATTTATTTTTATTTTAGACTGTTAGACATTGTTCAGCAAATATTTATTCAAATGCTTTCAAAATAAGCATGACTCATTGTATGTATATTTATATATTCAAGAAGGAAAAAACAAAAATTTCATTTTTCGAAAAGAATAGAAAGTTCTAATCGATTAAAAGGTTTCGTATATATCTTAAGACTATCGAAACGAAGTCAAATAGATCTGTTTTTTAGTTCTCTAAGTATTACGAGGAATTTATAATAATTATAAGAGATCAATTTCAGATTCAATAAAAGTAATTCAAATTAGTTAAAAGCTTCTCAAAAAATTGAGAACATTTATAAAAATGAGAAATGTTTATTTTGATAAGATAAATACTTAAAGAAGAAAGTCAATTGTTCAATTTCGTATGAAACAAGAAATTGGTATAATAAGATATCCTCATCTCATACAAGTTGTACTTTCTGCAAAACATGAGTTCGAATAGTGAACGTTTGAAAATCTATTTGTTAATAATAAAATGCTAATATAATAGGTGATATTCGTCAGTCAATAATTGATTCTCAATTAACATTATTAAAACAACTTCCATGGCAAAAAGATGGATGTTCATTAGCTTATCATACTCTTCTTGACTATTTATCTGTAAGTGATATTATTAAATGGAATTCCAAATTAGCTGAATCATGTCTTATGGCTATGAATGATCGAGGATTAGCATCAGAAGTAGGTTAATTTTTTCTTTTTTTTATTAAATATTTTTATTTTAAAATAAATATATATTTAAAGGCAAGTTATCTTTATTGTGTTTTGTGTCATAAACATCGTGAAGAAGAAAAATCAATAGATAAATGGAAACAAATTTGGTTAAAACCAGTCATTGATGCACTTGATACATCAACACCATTACATCGATTTCTTATTGCTGAAGTAGATCAATTTTCTTTTTCAAAATTTTTATTAAATTTATTAAATATTTTTAGTATATATTACCAAAAATTCTTAAAGGTCATCCAGAATATTTACAAGAATTAAAAGACATAACAAGTTAATTTTGAAAATGAATTTAATTTTTTAAAATAAAGTTATTTTTCTGTCTTAATAATAGTTAATCCTCGAACATTAATTGTTTGTACACGTATTGGTCGAACATTAGGTTTATGTCCAAATATATTTTCATCTAATCCATTTATTGAACATGATTTAATTCGTCAAGGAATAACAAGTGAAGATGAACAAGTATGTTAGAATATTTTCTTTTATTTTTATATATATTTTAAAATATAAAATAATTTAGATTTGTCTTGATTGTTTATTTATTCTTTGTGAAAATCCAAAAACAACAGAATATATAAGTCAAATAGAATTTGAATTAATAAAATATTTTCTTCAAATGAATATTGATAATGGTTCAACATCATTTAGAAATCAAGTTTTATCTTTACTTAAAAAAGTATTTCTAATAGATTTTTTTTTTCTGTTTTAACATATTGAACTATTGATCTTTGTTTTTTTTTTTGCTAGCATTTTATTCGCATAAAAGATAGTTGGTTATTGTGTGCAAGACAAAAATTAAAAAAAACTGATCAAGATTTTGATGATTTAACAGAACGATATAGAGTTTGTTTTTGAAGTTTTTGATTTTATTTATTTTTTAATAAAATTTTATTTTATTAAGAATTATTTAAAATGGTTAATAAATTGGTCTTGTTCGAATTTATATTTGGAAGGATCTTATTCTCAACGTCATTTATCTATTTCAATTCTTCATTGGTTAATTCATTTACATGGAAATCAAGGAATAGAAACTATTTGTCGTAAGTTTATTCTTCATTTTATTTTGATAAATGAAAAAATTCATTTGTTTTTCTCTAAAGAAAAATTAAAACTCTACACATTTATTGAATTAATCTATAAAAATTCAATGGAATATTTATTCAATTGTTTATGGGATACATATGAAGATATACGTCAATATTCTCTTGATATAATTATTAAATTGAATGTAAGTTTCTATTTCTTTCATAAATAATCCATTTAGTTAAAGATTCAATTGTTTTCTTTGCATAAATTTGTTTAAACCAATGATTAGGAATTGAATTATAAATAGCTCCACTTATTTGTAAATAAAGTGTTAAAAGAATTGTTTCATCTGAATCAAAAGGATTTAGATATTTGCATTCTTTTGGTTGGCTGGATTTTTTTTCTAAAGCACGTTGAAGACCTTGTTCAATATTATTATTATCATTTGAAATTAAATCAATTAAATCAAAAAAAGTTTTATTTAAAAATTCGTTTGAATTTTGTTTTAATTGAATTGATTGAAGAATATCATGTTTTGAAACACCATTAAGAGCATTAACAAGTAATTCAATATAAGCAATAAATACATCGATTGGTGCTTTTCTTCCAAACATTCTTTTAGTACAATCTTTTATAATTTCAATACGTTTTGAATATGAATGTTTTGAATAGAAATAACCAATTGGAGACAATCGAAGTAATGCTGCAGGTTTTGATGGAATATCAACTGTTTTTTTATCGATATCAACTTCTATACCTAATGCTTGAGCTGCTTGAGTTTCACCAAATAAATCAATCGATTTTTTAAGATGAATACGTGGAGTAAAACAAAGACCTGTTGGACACATATAACTAAAATTTTATTCATTTGTATAAATTGAAAAAATAAAAATACTTAATTGTTTTTACCCATTCATCCACCATTGAAAATATCTTTGTAATAAATGTTCTTGAGAATATTCTCCATGATGAGCTAAACTTGCTAAAAAACATAATGTTAGTGAAACATCATCAGACCAAACTAAAGTTAAATCATCTTGTTGTGAATATTCTTTTTCCATTTGAATATGTTCAAGTATATAAGGATCTATATGATGTGATAAAAAACTTTCTCCTAATGTCATTGCATATATTGATGATAATAGACGTGAATCATTTTCATTAGAATCATATGAGGGTGGATCAATAGGAGACATTGAATTTGGACGAACATTTAATTCAATAATCCAATCTTTATTGGAGCATTCAGACGACATTATTTTGTTCTTTTTCTTAGTGAAATATAAATCCAACGTTTTTGGTAAAATAAAACGAAAAAAAAAATCTATTCGTATATTTAGAATAGATGCAACGATAAAGAAAAAACACGTTCTCTTTTTTTTTCTTTTCTGTTTTTTTTTTTTTGTTTTTTAAAAAAAGGTCGCTACGAATTATAATGACCTTCGAATTCGAACATTATTTGATCGAATATTACAATTATTATCCAGTACACAACCACCTGAAACAGCAAGTGGTGCAACACTTGTTCAATGTATTGCACAAATAAATGATCAAAATCTTCGAGAATTAATTAATTATGATAATAATCAACAATATGATCAAATTTATTTATTAATTAATCATATAACGAAAAGATTAGATAATGAAGTGCAACAAGCAAATATTAATTTATTTCAAGCTGCAAAAAATGGACCTATGTATGGTTGTTTAAGTGGTATTAATGCACTTTTAACAATTATTCAGGATGACAAGTAATTAGACGAATTTTATATAATATAATATGAAAATAAAAAGTCTTTTTTTTTGTTTTTGTTTATTTAGATATGAAAATGAACAACAAATAAATCAATGGAGAATTTTATTTGATCATTTAATTGAATTATGTTTAGAAATAGCTTTATTAACTAGTCCAATAGTTAGTTCATCATCACCTGAAGGAATGATGCCTATGGAACTTACTGACAGTTTGTTATTTATTTTGTTTTTTCTATAATTAAATTTTATTTTATTTTTTTGTATAGTTAGTAGAAAAGTTGATGATGGAAATTCTAATGGACAAATAACATCTCAAATGTTATTAGTATGTTGTTGGAGAACAATTAAAGAAATTTCATTATTATTTAGTCGTTTGGGACAAATTGGAATAAAATATATTCAAAATGAAACTCAATATCGATTTATTTCATTAAAACAAGTTTATTATTTTATTATCAAAAAAAAAAAAATTATATATTTATTTATTTATTTTTTTTTCGTTTAGATTCATATTATATGTGATTATTATATGGAACAATTATTAAAATCTCGTCATTGTGGTGCATATGAATTAGCTTATACAGGTTTTCTTATTATTTGTGAACAACTTTGGAGGTTAAAAGAATTTTTATTATTTGTATATATATATCGTTTTGTTTTAAATTTAATATTTTAGTTCAAATTGTAATGAATTATGTAATTTACCAATAAAATGGATTGAAAATGGAATAAAAATGGTTGAAGAAAATAGTCTTGATAAAAATAAATTATGTTTAACACGACGATCAGGTGGTTTACCTTTTTATCTTCAATCAATATTAACTGATGAACCAATTAAACAACGTGGACAACAAAGAACATATGTTGCAAAATTAATGGAAACTTTATTAAATATTATACAAAATGATCCAGATACATTACAAATTGATGGAGAAATTTTAGAAAATAGTCGAAAAGTATTTATATAATACATTGAAAAACTTTTCTTTATCATAGTTTATTCTTGTGAAGAATAAATTTTCTCTCAATAGTATTACATATTACAAGATATTGACAAGAGTAGAGTACTCAGAAACGATAGACACTGTATGCATGAGTGAATATGAAGTATAAAACGTAGTAATCTTGCCGTGAAATATAGCTAATGAATTAATCATTAAGATATTTGTTTTTGATTTTTAATACTCTATGAATAAATTTCGTATGTTCAGATCTGTTAAATGACTTAACCTGTACTTTTAGTTAATTTATTTAAATTGATTTTTGTACGTAGTAGATTTTTAACACATTGTTACGAATGCAAATAGATTTGGCTATTTGTTAAAAGATATATTGGTCGTAAAAAGTGTCGTTACCAGGTAAAAAAAAATACTTCGAATCGATTCGCTTGGTCTCATATTTTTACTAGAAACCAAGCACAGTAAACCTTGATTGTAATCATCCATCAGAATTTGATCAACCTCGGCATCGAGATTCTAGAAGATTAATAGAGATTTTTTCTTTAGCATAAGAAATAAATCCTATGACGTTTGATCTTTCATTCAAGAACTCAGTACTGGTCCTATCACTAAAAAAAAATATGTAAAATGTTTTTACTTATGAATTAATCTTTTCCGAAGTATCGACATAAGAATTGCTGGAATTCATCGAAAAGTGAGACGCATATTTTCAACTAATTTAAACAACTTACCTTGAAAATTTTCCCATCGAGTACTCTAATTTAATCAAGTTTTAGGTGAAAATTTCATGATTGCAATAGAGAACAGATCTATGTATCTAAAGATTTCAGCGGAATTGGAATACTTTATCAATGACCTTCTTAATAAAAAAATCGATGTCATTGCATCAAAATAGTGTATAACCAGAAAATTATTAAAATAAACCTTTTTCGAGAACCCCGAAAAAAAAAATCAATGTTTTCATGCTAAATTCGTTGTATTAAAGCTGATTGATCTTACATGGATGCTTGACATCAGGATTTATCGAACTCTATTTCTAGTCAAAATATCAGACAAAAAACATTGAAGTTTATGAAGTTTTTCCCTGGTAATACGGCTTCTTGAGACTTATGTTAGTTGTTGTTTGTTTATGTAAGAAACAATGAACACGATCGAAAAATTCCTATAAAACAAAGAATCGAATGCAAAAAAATATTCGTCGTTTTTTATATAGTTGAATTAAATGAATTAAAATTGTTAATAGATTCACGCATACAATACGGTTCGTTCATTTTATCGTAATCAACGATTTGCAAATGATGTCTATCCATATATTGAGCGTGGTCTTCATTTATCAATAACTGGTTTTACATCATCAATATGGATGATAAGAAATAGTGCAACATTATTATTATCAACAATAGTTCAAAGAATATTTGGTCCATCAAAAACAAAAGATGGAGAAGAAAATTTATCGAAAAAAAATAGTATGACATCAAGAGAATTTTTTAATAAATATCCATCATTATTTCATTTATTTTATCAACAATTACAACAAACAACAAGGTTTCTTTTTTTTTGTTTTCAATTTGAATAAATAAAAAATTTAAATAATACAATTTGATTATTTATTTGTTAAGTACTCGTTCATCAATTGAATCATTATCATCATCATGTTTATTTGCTATACTTTTAATTCTTCGTCGTCTTTATCCAAGTCCATTGGATGGAATTGATTGTTCATTAACATTAGATAAACTTTTACCATTTGTTATTAAGTAAAAAAAAAAAAAACGTCTCATTTTTTTTTTCTAAGTTGATTTTAATCTAAAATTAATATAGGTGTGAAGAATCTCCATTATTAAGAATACGAGAACATTCATCAAAAGCTCTTTTAGCTTTAATTCATCGGGATCAATATTCAACTATAATTCATCAACAAATAAATCAATTAATGAAACAATCAAAGGATAAAATTAGACAAAATACTCTTCATGGTCGTTTATTACAAGTATTTAATCCATCAAATATTTAATAAATTCAACTTTATTTTTGTTTATTTATTTAGATAAATGCAATATTTCATTCAATGAAAAAGAATCATCTTCAATTTACTTTTGATTCATCATTTAGTTTAGAAGAGATGCTTTCATCACTTCAATGGTGTATCTATGAGTTAGTATTTTATTTTTCTTTGTTTCCATTTGATTAGATACCTTTCTTTTTCTATGTTTTACCGTATACAAACAATAAATAAATGATATTAACAGAAATAAAAAAGTCGATTGAGAAATTCATAGATTATCCTTATCAAATTTTAATCTAGGAATGATAAAAAATCTTTTTTTTGGCAGCTAAGTTTATTCGTTCAATTTCGTATATTAAAAGTCAAGGAATTCTTTTCAAAATGAATTTAAAAAAGATGCATATAAGTGATGTCTAGAGAGATTGTAAAATCTTTTTATTAATAAAAAATATCTTTGAAAAAAAACAGAGTTATCTCGCCTAAAAATAAAGAAAACATAATATAATATCATTAGCAACTTCAAAAAAAGACTATTTACGATAGGTTTTCCAAGCATGTCGATACTTGTTTTCTAATTGACTAATACTGAGATACACAAATCAAAGACAAAAGATAAATTCTATAGAAAATTTCAAATCTTCTAATGCTCTATTTTCCATATTGTGTTCTATTCGACCTATTTTATATTGATAAAAATGAATAAAAACGTTAAAAGGAATATTGTCTGTTATTAATTATAGAAATAATTGTTCATTAACACAATATTGTTATTTGGAATTCTTATACAATATTCATTATCAAATTAGTTCGAATGAATTAAGAAATAGTATAAATGAATATATAAATAATATTCTAAAAAATGGTGATAAAATAACAATTGGAAGTGATGATTTAACTCGTATATTGACTCGTTTAATAATTCATCTTGAAAATATTCAAGTTCAATTAAAACTTTTCATTTTTGTGGAACAAACTCGAACAGAATTATGTTTTATTGAAACACTTTTATTAGAAAATAATTTATCTTTATTTGAAAATAATATTCGACAATGGATTATAGATTTATTATTAACTATGGATTTATTTAATGAACAACTTTATACAAAGGTAATGAAGATATTTCTTTGTTTATTTAAATCCTACAAAAAAAAGAAAGAAAGATTATTTTAGGCATGTGAATTACTTTTAAAAATGATTGATAAAACACATAACTATGAACG
Organism: Rotaria sordida; assembly: GCA_905250125.1. Lineage (NCBI taxonomy): Eukaryota > Metazoa > Rotifera > Eurotatoria > Philodinida > Philodinidae > Rotaria > Rotaria sordida. The sequence continues at coordinate 3,925 of CAJNOL010000351.1, read as the reverse complement.
TTTAACTAGACGAATCGTTGAATTAATTGAAAAATTAAGACGGTAATTAAATATTTATTAAAATTAAATTTAAAAAAAAAAAAGATAAAGAAAAACTTTTCTCATTTAGTCCAATGAGTTTAGCAGCAAGTTTTAATTTAATTAGTGAATTATTACCTCTATGTTCATCATCAAAAAATAATGAACAAGATTTGATTGAACTTGTCTATGATCGAATGAATGAATTTGTTGATGATGAAAGTAGTGATGAATGTGCTTGTGCTATTCTTAATCTTCTTAGTAAAGCTCAATCATGTTTATATGATTCATTAAATGGTAAAAATTATTGGTTTTTTTTTTCTTTCAATTAATTTCATTTTGTTTTTTCTTCAGCGGAAAGTAAATGTCAATATTGGAAATTAATTTTGAAATTATCTTCATTTTCATCTGATATTGTTCGACAAACATTTATAAAAACGATTCCATTGATTATTAATGATAAACGTCTTTCAGGTTCTTTCAAGTTTTTTGACTTTTTTTTTTTATGAATTTACTTTGTTCTAGGTGTATTTGGTGCTAATTGTTATTTGACACAAAATGTTTTATTTGAATATTTTACATGTGATGCATTGTTATATCCATCAAGTGATTTATTTGTTAATCTTATTGTGAATTTATTTAATGATCTACTAAATGATATTCATTCAAATGATGAAGATGAAGAAGAAATTAATTTCGATCGTCGTTTATGGCCATCATCTGAAGGTTATAATAATGTATTTGTATCTGAAAATGAAAGTTGTGATCATTATTGTGCTTGTTATGGACAACATCTTCTTTCTTCATTAGAAAAAATTCTAGAAAAATCTTCAACAATAAATATTAATAAAACAATTGATATGATACGTGATCAATGTAATCGATTAATTGATATTCAAATAGAAGCATTTAATCGATTTTTTATAAGACAAAGATCAACAGTTCGATTAAATCTAATGATCGAATTTCTACGTGTTACAAAATCAATACAAGGAATTAAATTAGAACAATTGCCTCAGCAATGGACATCCCATCATTAACAACAAGATCATTCCGTTGATTTAGTTTTAATTCAATTTTGTCTTGTTCTGGTTTTCTTTTACAAAAAAAAAAGAATTCAAATAAAAGAACGAACTGTGTTTAGCCAAAGGATATTGAAGATTCTTTTCATTTGATTGAAATTCATTTCAACATAAAATATCAGATAATTTGAAAATAAAGAAAAACTTATAATTTTTTCGAAGTTAATGTTTAGAAAATAGTTAATTTCACTCTGAGAAAGGCAGTGTTCTGAACTTTCTTCATTTCTCTCTTTAGATCAAGTGAAACAGCTTATACTAAGTACAATAAGAGTTTCAGTGAATATTGGCAAAAAAGATTAGTATTGTTATTTTTCTCATACTTGGACAGAATAAAATTGATATGTATTTTGTTCGACAGCGTTACTCGCCCCATAATTTACTTACTAAAATAACAAAAGATCCACTATAAATTCTAATGTTGAAGAGATTAGCGATTCATAAGATTAACGTGAAAAACTGTAAATAAAGCTAAAGTGTCCACCATCATATCCATGTTAACGCAAAATTTTGGGTCATAGTGACAGATCAGATTTTGTAGAGCAAAATTTGTTCTGCACGTCTATAAATAACACTTTTCAAGGAAATACTAAACAGGAATTATTTCAGGACGAAACTATTATCATGATTAATCCATGTATAGTTATATATATTATTACATGATAAAAATTTCCATGCTGAAATAATTCCTGTTTGGTACTTCCTTGAAAAGTATTATATATGGACGTGCAGAGCAAATTTTGCTCTACAAAATCTGATATGTCACTATGACCCAAAATTCTGCTTTAACAAGGTATGATGATGGGCATTCTAGCTTTATTTACACTGGTTTTATATAGAATTAGCTATTTTTCACGTTAATCTTATGAGTCGGTAATCTCTTCAACATTAGAATTTATAGTGGATCTTTTATTATTTTAGTAATTAAATCGACAATGCTCTACACGATTTCAAACATGAAAATCGATTTTGAAGAACTCGATGTGAACGTGTCACATATACGATGGAATCACCCATAAATATAATCACATTCATAATAGTGATATTCTAATGTAATATGATTGAAATGGCTCGAATAATGATCATTATAATATTTATGATAATAATGATTACGGATCATCCATAAAGAACATCGACGGAAAACGAGGTTGAGATCAACCAAAGCGAGACGTGAGGGAAGCGAATCATACACATTTCGATGCGTGGGTACTTATTATGATTGTTTCGTTGTTTGTTAAGCATTTTCATAATATTTTCAAGTCAAATGGGTATTGAGTAACATTCTCAAAAGAAAGACTTCTCAGAATTTAATGACGCATCATCTACGAATAAATCACCTATATAAAAAGGTATATCAATCGTTCAATAGAAAACAAAAATTAGATTTGAATGAACAAAGTATTTCTAAAAAAATCTTGGAAAGTGTACATTCAGAAGGAAAGGCTCAGTCACAAGCGAACATTTTTACATACGAATGAAGAGAAGGATCAAAAAATTGGATTTTCATCTAGACGTTCTTGACTAGTGGTCCTTTATATGAACTGTAACTCTACAGACGCTAGAGATTGTTTCTATTCATATTGAATATTAGTCAAATATAAAGTTGAATGTATATCATTGAACATCTCGTTACACTATGTTTCTTTCATTTTGGTTATGTTTTTCATCTAGTTTTGGACGATTTCGATTTGAATTAAGTCATCAAATTTATTCTCAATAATAACTAATTGAAATTTTTTTGTCAATAGAAAACAAAAAAACAAATAATGCAATAGAAAAACCCACTGTCTAATGTTGAATAATTCTGAGCGAAAATTGTCAATTGAAAAAAAACCAATTTTAGTTTATGATGCAATCATTAAACAATTGATTGATTCCATTTGTTAGTTTTAATCTTAATTGTTCTAACGAATCCACAATCGAATATCATTGGAAAATCTTGAATCTTTTGCAAATGAACATGTTGATGGTAAACGTGCTTGTAACCATTTAATTAATTCATCATCATTTTTTTTTCTATCACGACAACGAACATTTAATGCTCGAAGATGATTCATTTTATTAACAAGATCAATTATATTTGTTCGTTTTTCAACTTCGATAATAAGGAATTCACATTGATTACCTAATGGTGAACGAATTAATGATGAACATTGTTGATCATTATAATATTGACATTGACCAGAATGATTAAATCCTCGTAAATCAAGATAACGAACAGATGAACTTTGATTCGAAAATGGTGGCACTTTCCAAATGTTTGTATGTGAAGTCTAAAATTAACTTTCGAATATTAGATAGTAAAATATATGGTCAATATGAGAAATTTTATACAATATCGATGTATTCTTCTCTTAAATAATTAACAATGTGCATATGACTACGAGATTAATTATTATCGACAAGAGATTTTTAACTTGCTCGACTTGATGCTAATCTTTTATCAAGATTTTCTTTATCAAAGGGTGGTTTAAAATTCCTGAAGGGCGAACATCTATTTTTGGAAGCAAAGACACTATATGTGACAATATAAACATAAATTTCTAGATGACTAAGCTAATCTACAAAGAGGCATCACTTCCACGCAATAAATTAGTTTCGATCTTTAGTTCATGTCTTTTTCTATACTAAGATATGAACTGAATTGAAATCACCTTTTCTAAAATGCTATCTACATTTTACTAAATTTTAACGCTGATAAAATATAATCAATTGATGCACTTTCTCAGAGAATTACAAATTTTTTTAGAGAAAAAATTCAAAACAAAAACTTTTGATAAATGATTGGAAAAGATTGAATTTTGTTTAGATGATAATAATGATAATTA
>CAJNOL010000350.1:128720-155034 GCA_905250125.1 Rotaria sordida | reverse complement strand
ATATCTCGATGACCTTTCCAACCAAGATGCTAAATAAGAATGTAAAATCTTGTTTTTTTTTTAAATTTAATTCAGTACTTTTTCAAGTGTATATGCTGATTCAAATGATCTTTTACAAAATGTGCAATAATATGCATTTTTAATAGTTTTATTTGATGGTGGAATTCGATAAGCATTAGCTCGTGTTCGATAATAATTCAATTTATCAATTGGAACAAATTCGTTTAATAAACGACTAGTAAATAAACTCTAAGAAATAAAAAGAAACTATAAAATTGAAATAAAATTCTTCTGAGATTTACATTTTGAACAGCTCGTCGATATGGTGGAAGACGTTTTAAATTATTATCATGTTTTTCACTTGTTTCAAAATGCTTTTTTTTAAAATAAAAATCAAAACTTTATTAAAAACGAAAAGATTAATTTACTTACGCAAATAATTGCTTTTCGTTTACGAAAACATTGTTTACAAATATCACACCTGAAAATCAAAATGTTTTTAACAAACAAGAAATTCATTTTTGATTACTAACCAAAAACCTGGTTTAGTTTCTTGACGATGAAACATACGCCATGTTTGAATTGAATGTGCTATTAAACGTTCACGTTCTGGTTCAACATTATTGTATACACAATAATCTAAGACTTCCTAAAACAAATGTCGACATTGAATATGATTTTTATAATTATAATAGACGATTCTTAAAGTTTAGTTTCGAATAATTATATTTACATCCGTCGTTCAAAATAATCTTACAGAACTGTAATGCACAAGTTCACTGTTATCAAATAATTGGAAAAAAGACATTACATAGAGATTTTTTCCTATTCTGATTGTTAACTGAATCTGATCGTTAGTGGACATCTCAAAAAAATTGTCTTATGTATTCGCATGTAAAGAACTCCAGTCATACTAAATCTAGTGAACGCCGAAGTCATCAAATCAGACAACTTCTTTGAATCTGCATACCGGGAAATTTTTTCTAGAAACAAGCGACCTTTGGTGACAATAAACTAGGCATATATGAGACTACCATTAGACCTAGAAAAACACAGTTGCAGCTTGTGGAGTAGCAAAATAACACACCAAAAATCTTTTGATTTCATATTTCTGTTGAATAGATATTTTACAAGAGAAACTCTAGTACATATAAATCGATGGTAGAGCCCATTCGGGTCTGAGTCGGAAAATTTTGGACCGGACGGGTAGGCACTTGCGATCGGGGTTTATTTTTGCACACATGCACTTGATACATCATCTCGTTATCATAAAGAATACTAGCATTTTATGGGGGTAGTTACTATTGTTCAAGATTGTACATAGATCGAACTATGTTCTATATTGGCGAAATCAAAAATCATAAAATGCGCGATTTCATTGACTAAACGGAAAAATATGTATAAAATTATTTTTTTCATCTTACTTTAATAATTTGTTCATCAGATTTTCCTGTATCATCACAATAACGTGATACGGTCCATATATTATCTATATCTTTTCGACTAGTATCTAAAAATTTTCAACACATATACAATCATTTTTATTCTATAATCTTTTTTTTCTCTACCTCGTGCAACAAAAAAACTTTGTGGTGGCATTTTTAATTGATGTTTTTGATAATCTTGATTAAATTTATTAATAAGTAATTGATATAATTCATTAAGTGATGATGCATGTTGATGTTCATATTTAATATTATTATATTCTAATGTACCACTTACACTAAAATCAATAGGTTGAATATCAATTTGAATACTTTCAAATGGTATCTAAAGAATTTTCAATGAATTTTTTGTTTTTGTTGTTCTAATATTAATTATATATTTCTTACTTTATTATAAAGTAATAAATTAACAAATATTTCAACTGGTAACGTTTCAATGACACATTCATCCTTAAAATCAAATAGAAAATATTATTTTTATACATATCAAGAATCGATAACAAACTCCAAGACGTTTCTTTTCATCTCGTCGTTTATATCGATGTTCTGTAGACACATAATGTTCACGATATGCTTCGAATTTACTGAAGGATACAGAACATAATGTACAAGAGAATGGTTTTATTTGACCATCATCAATAGACACTTCTGCAGTAGGTTCTATTTCTTCTTCATAATCAGCAACCTCATCTTCTTCTTCTTCTTCTTCCTCTTCTTCCACTGTGAAAGTTCTGAAACATATGAAAAGAACTTTTTTTTTATGTTGAATACAAACTAAAAATAATTGCTTTTTACTCTTCATCATCTGGATCTAATAATGCTTGATAACCTTGTGGTTGATCTTCATTATGACTTTTATTATTATAATCATAATCTTCATCATCACATGCAAACATTTTCTTTTTTTTTTCTACAATCATAAAAATATTTTTCCGAATAGAAGTTTTTTTTGAAACATTTAACAATGAAATTTTATTTATTTTAATAAGAAGAAAAAGAAAAAAGAAAATTTAATCTAATTCAATTATCGATGATGTCCGTTGTAATGATTTCTTTGAACCTATTGCTTAAATTAAAAAATAAAAAATAAAAATGTTTTCCATATTGAGAATATTTTTTATATGAAAATAAACTTACCACTAACTTTACATACTTCACAATCAATTTTAAATTCAACTAATTTATTAAGCCAGACTATTTGATGATATGAAAGTCGATCATTATGACTTTTGACTTCAACAAACTAATCAAAAACAAAAAATAAAAATAAAAATCTAAATAAAACTTTGTTTGTTCGATTTACTTTGCATTTTTTTAATAATGGATTCCATACGAATAAATCTGGAAAACCTTTCCATACAGCTTGATTATGTACAAATGTATAAGTTGATATAGATTTTATTTGTTCTGATGTTAAACATTTTAAAGCACCCTATACAAAGTTATTATTAGAAATTGAAAATTAATATTATTTAATTTCTTACTAATAATGTTGATTTTGTTGGAAATAATTCCCAATTTACAATTGAACTCATTGTTAGATGGTACATATCCCAATTTTTTTCAGCAATATCTTGTATATTCTAAAGATAATTTGAATTACTTATATAAGAAAAGATCTCTCGATGTGACGCGTGAATCAAGTAAATATTTTGCACATAAATCAACTCCGAATAGACTAGTAGAAATGTATAAGAATTTGACTCTATACATCGTCTTTCTCAAATTATTAAAATTTTATTGAATTGTTTTTATTTCTGTTTTGTAATGGTATATAATCGCTTTTCTTTTTGTTGGTGATTTTGATTCTACAAATTTCCTAAGCGTATGTTTCATTTCATTATTATGGTCAAAAACATATTTTTATCCAGTGTGGAAGACAACGGGGGCGGCGCCCTTCTGAAAGTCTGGTAAGCTTTTCCAAAGTTTGTGGTTATTGTGCTTCCAAAAATAGGTATTCGCCATTCCGGAAGCGAAAAAATCTGGATAAAAAACACTATACTTGTCATATATTATTATAGCTTTACATTTCATAACAACTATATGTATGCTGAAACGATCCGAGGTTTTGTTTTGTTTTTATTTTTCTTACTTCTTCAGAATTCAGCTGACTAATTCGTTCATCAATTTGATTTTGACGAGATTTATAAAAAGCATCTGTACGAAAATCGAGGGGTTCTGTTTGAAATATATCAATAAGTAGATCAGGTGTTGGTAATGTATAAATTAAATCAAGAAATAAAAGACCAATTAATGTTTGAATAACAGCTCCTTCCGAATGAATACCTTAAATATTATATTTCAATAAGATTTATATTAAAAAGCAAAAATAAAAAAGGGTAAATTTAACCATAAGTATAATCTTCTTTTGTTCGATAATGATTAATAGCTAATTGTTCAACAGTACAAAATTGAATTGAACCATCAATTGGATCTTGTATTGTATATGTTACTTTACCCATTCGAGCATCATTTGCTAATAAACATCCAGTAACTTCAATCTAATTTATTGAAATAAAACAAAAAATTTTATTTTATTGTTTTGTATTTCATTATCAAATCTAACTTCTTTTGGCATTGGTACAGTCCATATTAAATTTTCTTCTTCATTTGTTATCCATTCTGCTAGAAGTATTCCTTTTGATTTTGGTCGTGAATATAATTTTCTTGCTCGTTCACATAATGCAAGACGATCACCTAATTTAACATATGGATCTTGTAATGCTTCATATATTGTATTTAAACATTGTTGATGACCATTTATTTTAATATAATTTTCTTGTATCAGTGCTAAACGATTCCATAATTTACCTCGACGATTTCGATTATATATTGCACGATCTAAACTAATGAAATAAATTAATGTATTGAAATAAATAAGAAGAAAAATAAATAAATCTACTCAATAAATATTGAATTAATTCAATTGATTCATCATAACGTCGAGCTCGTTGTAATACTTCAGTTAAATAAGATAGAATACGAGCACGAATATAATCAGGTGAAAAACGACGAAAATAACCAGGTAATTGTTCACTAAAATTAAAAAAATTAAAAAAAGACTATCATTTAAGTAATCAGCGGAATAAATGAAGGATCAGTAAATGATTTAAATGGTCAGTTATTAAAAGAATTAAGTTAAAAATCAGTAAATTCAATTAAAGAAAAACTATAAAAAATTCGAAATGTGTTATAGTGTAATTCACTCTTTATCTTTCCTTCTGCTATGTCCCATAGATGGATGATGTGGGTGAATATTGCAAATCATCATCAGCAGGAAAAACAGTGCCGATCAATGAGAAAAGAACAAGAGGTAGATCAACAATGACTAAAGCTGCTTTGCTAGTACAATAATTGAATTTTAATTTCCTTTTTTCCATTCATTCCTTTGGATTTCCTATTTATTCTGTGGTTGTTTTTATTTATTTAAATTTATTTTTCATGTACTAAATGAATCTTTATACAAATAACATTCATTTCTTCTGATGATCAAATTTGAATTTTTTACTGATACTTATATATAAAAAAAACTTTCCATTTTATTTATTTTCCTGACCAAACATTATGTTCTCAAATAAAAGAAAAAAAATTGTTTTTTGTATTTCGGAATATTATAAAGAATATACTTTTCCGTAGATGAATCAATCATTGCACGCCATTGTTCATTGTATGTTTCATAGAATTTAATTAATTCATCGGTATTTTTAGATTCTTCTAATTGATTATATTCTGTTTCAAGATCGATTGCTTCTTGATAACTAAATTGAAAATAAAAAAATATATTTGTTAAAAAATTTAAAAGAAATATTTGGTTTTTACTACTAAATAAATTCTATACTTTCTAGAAGGCTTGAGGAAATTTCTTTAATCCGAATAGTGCTCTTTAATATTTCAGTTGATATAGCACTATTTGAATTTCAAACAAAATTGTACATCTCTGATGTAGATGGATAAGTAAAATATTCACTTCTACACTTAAGTCCATACTACACTATATTTTGTTTTCGGCGATCGGGTTTCACCTCTAAGAACAATTGAAAAATGATATGAATGACTTAGTAAAGGTCACAAACAGGTTAAAGACGAAACATAATCCGATAGATCTGTAGCCTAATGACATTTGAACATATGAAACAGATCTATTTCCGTATTAATGATGATGAGTCTTATATTACAAGTGATCCATTGCAAGAGCAAACTGATTTGAGTCATGATGCAATCATCCAACAAATAGTCTCCGATTATTGTAAATGTAAGAAGATTATCACTCGTTATATGTCACAATAGTTGACTTAGCAGGTGATCATGAAAGATATAGTTTGATTTACAGATCTCGTAGATCTTCATTCATAAAACAAAGTCTATTACCTTTCAACTGTGTTCTGAAACATGAAGCTTGTCCATCGAAAATAAAATATAGTTCATCATGAATAACTCTCGTTTGAATATATATAGTGCAGTATGAATTTTACTATAGAAGCACAAGTTTTTTTCATCCATCTAAATTAGAGATGAACAGTTTTTATCGAAATTCTTATATTATCATATTAACTGAAGAATAGTAAAACATTATAGAATTATAAAGTACTATTTAACGTATTAGCATGTATGGATAGAGAGAATTTTCTTAAGCCTTCTATAAAGTATTATAATGCTTACTACCATTAATTTTGGTATGTCTGTTATTTTTATAGAAAACATAAAACCTATGAAAACCGCATGTCTATTTTTAGATAGCTCTTTCTAATCTATTATACGTCTTTAATTGTTCTAACGAGATAACATATGTCTAACAGATTTTATCTAATTGTGCATATCAGTTCTTGAAGACAAATCATAGTAATATGCGAATTCTAATATACTAAATCAACGTTTATAATATACCACAATAAAGATGAGATAATAAGTAGGTTTAGAGTAGCACACAGATCTTGTGAATATTAATAAAGAATGAGTAACTAAAATTGACGACAGAAAAATCTGCATAGGCATATTACGGCTATTAATAAACCACTTTAGAACAAAGAAAACACTAGAAAGATGTATTTCTATGATGTTTTTGTTTTTGGGAATCAAGATTTGTAATACCCATTTTATCAGGAACAGTAATTTTTTTTCGTATTATTTCGAAGATTGGAGACTAAATATTTGAAATTCAAGAGATCAGTTTTGGTATTAAATACTCTATTATAAAGATAGAGAAAGAAAATGCAACTAAAAATGAATTAGTATAAATTTCTTTTATTTACTTTCAGCTACATTTTCTTTCTCTAAAATCTTTTATGTCTCTGACATTTTAAAACAAAATATTCGGCATATTAGAATACGACTCGTACTTACATCTATCCGTCATACGGACTTTTTAAATCTTGATTCATGAAGATGAATCCTTGCTAGTCCTCACTTGATCTTATACGTATTGATGACATTCAAAGATGTTCTATCATAAGATGAGAATGTCTCATATTTGATCATTATGATTTCAGATAAAAGTTGGGTTTACAACAAATTAGTCGTAGTACTGGCAAAATATGATCTGTAAAAGAATTTCCTTAGCATTATGGAGAAATAAATTAGAAAGATTCAGAAAATAATCAACAATCTATTAAAGGACAAGAAACACCAGATGAACTTTAAAAGGATTGGATTTCTATTGAGATTTGACTAAGCTATTGAATTTTTAATATTTCTGTTATCTAGAAGCCTCAGATCTTTGGAAAACTCGTATTTTTGAATTTTAGTCTGAAACTTTACACATATAGAAAACTCAACTACACTAGCTTCCATTAACAAATTTAGAAGTTTTGAACAAAGTCTGTTCGAGATATGAAGCTTTCAAAAAATACATATTGTATATACTATCCATTGAAAAAGCTCTGTGTCCTAAAAGTCCTAAATCTTGAAAAGATTGTGTTCAAAGCTTCTGAATTTTTTTTATGGAAGTTAGCCTAATTGAGTTCCCTATATACACAAAAGTTCAGATCGAAATTCGAAAATACAAGTTTGCAGAAAACTTGCAGCTTCTAGAGAAAAATTCAATAGATTAGTCAAATCTCAATAGGAACCCAAATTCTGTTAGGATTTTTATTAGGATACTATGTAGTATTTATAGGCAAAAAAACATAATTGAAATCGTAAGGGGCAGCTGAAGAGGTTCCTTTGTAAGCGAAAGCTTCCAACTTATTCTGCATCGAGTAATTGAAAAGAAAACGACAAGAAATAATCGTACGTTGACGTTTTGGGTGGATAGCCGATTACTAGCTAAAACCTTAATCCTTCACTTGTTGATGTACATCGAAGACGTTAGGTATTGATGGGAAAAAAAATTCGGGTTCGGGTTCACAAAAGTGTGAATCCGCACTTCTCTATTCTGTCTGTTGTAATTTTTGTTATTCGACAATGAATATAATTTTCGTCTTTTCCTAACATTTCGGTAAATTAAAAAAGAATGTCAATTTTCAATTACCGTTTATCAGCAAGATCATCTACGAACCCATTCCAAAGGATAAATCTTCATTGTTCATATATCATCCTCATCCTTGCGCAGTGCTGCAAATGACTGAATCATATGTCTGCAAATTGAAGTTTGTAGAAAGTGAAATAGGAGCCATACTTCTGTCAAACATGCGACCAATCGACGTCGCCTAATTGTCATTTTTCCCTAAAAGTTATATTTTACAAGGCGTCATCTAATCTATTATTATGAGGAGAATTTCTACTATACGTTTAAAAGACATCTAACTTCATTTCAATGTTTATTATTTGTAAAATTCTTGTTAAGTATCTTACAGTTTAAGTTGTTCAGGTGTTTTAAATGGTAAATATTCATGACTAATTTGATCTTCACGCCATGGAAGTCGAAGATCTCCACGAGTAATTTGAAATGTTTTATATCTAAATAAATTTTCATTAAAACAAAATTCATTTAATAAATTATTAAAAAAAAAAAAAAAAAAATTTTACAAAAGAGTAAAAGCATTTTGATCAAGGTTATCCATAGATAAAAGAGCAACTGGATGATAAGCTAACATCATTCGAAAAAATAATCCACGAATATCTTCAGATATTTTATAACAATTAACTATTATTCGTTTTAATCTAAATATTAAACAAAAAAAAAAAAATTATTTTTAATTAAAATTTCTATTGAATATACAAAACTCTTTAAATAAAAGATGATTACGATTTGTTGTTGTTGTTGTTGAACCAAACATTGATTTATATTGATTTGTTAAATTTTTTAAATTTTCAATTGATGTTTTTTTAGATTTATTTGTTTTTGATTGACAATGAAAACGTTTAGAAAAATCACGCATTTCATCACTAGTTAATAAACGTAGACCAGCATCAAGATCATCTAATGATGAAACTTCAAAAAGAAAATTTGTTTTTTAATTAAATTTTATTTTCAAATAAATCTAAAATTTCTTACTATCTTGTAATAAACCTATTTCTACAAGTGGTGTTAAACTATCTTCATCATTTGTTACATTTGATATTTCATAGTTTATTGTTGATCGTCGAAGCCATTTACAACGACGCATTAATAAACGAATAAAAATAATTTGTGATGAAGCTGTAAAAAATATTTATTGTAGAGATTAAAAAGAAAAAAAAAACAAACACTAACCAGATAATGTTTGAAATTTATCAAATAATATTAATTCATTTTCATCAAATAAATATTTATAATATTTGACTAATGATGAAAGAATTAACAAAAATTTATCCAAATAAAATTGATTTAATGAAAAATTTGTTTCGAAATTTTCATTAATTTGTGAACTATTCTCATTGTTTATTGTAGGTGAATCTGATTTTGTTCGTTTTAGTTTCTTGTTATTCTCATATTCAGTTGTTGATAATCGTTTATTTGTTTGTTGATTAGATGGTGTTGAATCATTTGAACCATCACCATTATTATCGACTAATTTACTAGTTGTTGCTGATTTTTTAATTGTAAAAAATTTATCCAATCGACTTTGTTGCATCTGTAATTATAATGTTTTCTATTTCTCTCTATAATTCCATGAATTCTTTATTTCTATTCTGTCTTATTCTCAACAAAAAAACACATACATACATATATATATATATATATATTTTTCCAAAGATAAATATATTTATTCATTGATTTTTCGAAGAAGAATGAGAGAGAAAAAAAAAGAAGAAAAGATTTATAAAATATAAAAGTTTGACGACAATAAATAAACAGACAACCACCAAGAGTACACATGTGTACATATTATGGGTATATACACAAAACGAAAAGAAAAAGTGACTGTATATGGTGTACTACGTCTAGTGAAAATTATGCGTAAAAAGCCAAAATTGCACAAAAGAAAGAGGCGGCAGCAGTAGTAGCATGACGATGATGATGAATGACTAGAAGAAGATGATAGAAAGAGAGAGAGAGAGAGAGAGAAAAAAAAATACTTTAATTGAATAAAATTAACTCGAAACAAAAGAAAAAAAAGAAAGAAAGAAAGAAATGTACGCACACAGACAAAAACAACAATCAAATGACTAGAGTTCATAGAGAGTATGAAAATTATGCCTTTTAAAATGTTTACATATCGGTTTGATCTATTATTATTTTATTCGAACGATTTGTTGATGGTGATTTTTGTTGAGCATTTATTGTTGAATTTGATGTTATCGCAGGTGCTGTTGCTGGTATCATCATTGAATATTGTAATGGTGCTGTTGTTGTTGATGTTGGTAATGGTGTTATTGATGATGATGATGTTGTTGCAAATGGTACTGGTGATGATGATGTATGTAATGATTGAAATGGTGATGGTGTTGGATTTCTTCGAGCGTCAATATGTGGTATTGGCATATGATCAGTTTTAACAACTGTTATTGTTGATGATACAGTATCATTTATTGCTGATTGATGAGATAGTATAGGTGTCATTGGTAATGGTTGTTTTAAATTAACAGATAAATCATCACGCAATGCACGTCGACCATCATTAGCATCATCTTTAGGTACTTCACCACGTTCTAAACAACGCCAATCAGCATTTTGATATGAAAAATCTTTAAATTCATCTTGATTAATAGCTTTAACAATAACAGCTTCAATAGGTGTAAATACTACAGGCATATTTGTAAAATCTTTATCGAAATTACTTGTATCTCGTGGATTAACCTATTTAATACAAAAAATTGATGAAATAAAAACCAAAATTAAATCATATTGAAATAAAAAAAACTACATACCACTTTTGGTTTAAATGGTGGTTTAACTTGTCGACGTTCTAACGCTTCCCAATCAAGTTTACCAGCAAAAAATGCATGACGTTTTATAGCATCTTCACCACCTTGTGCAGCTACACAACCAAGACGCTTAGCAGGATTTTTTGTCATAAACTAAATTTAATAAACAAACATTTGATAAGGGTGATTGCAAGTTTTTCGGTAATTTTTGACTACAGAAAGTACTGAAATGCGTTTCATAAGTTCTGAGCTTCAACGAAAATTATTATCTATTTCGAAATATGAAGCAGGGGCCATCAAGCTATATCAAAATTTGATTGATCAATCAGGTGAGCTCTTAGTGAACATTTTTGAAAATGATATTCTGAAGTAATTTCTCTTTCGATCTACACATGGTTGACACTCCTACCTTGTTCCATTCGAGAATTCAAAGATGTTTCCTAAGATCTCTAATTTCAATCACTTGACCTGTCATCACACAGAAAAGCAACTAGGCAGATGTAATTCACTGTGCTGAATCGAATGGTGATATTTGTTTTAGATTCTAAATAATCTGGCACAGTTATCTTAATATTTATGAAATCCCACAATCAGACTCCATGTAATGAAGTAACCAGTATTTCCAAAATATTGAGGTAGTAAAGTCAGATCGATTCCAAATATCACCATTCGACTCAGCACGATGAATTACCTCTGCTTAGCTACTCTTCCAGATGATTACAGGTCAATTGGCTGAAATCGTGGCTCTCAGGAAAAATCTTATAACTCTCGAACGAAACAAGCTAGGAATGTCGATCTTGCATAGATCGAAAGACAAATTACTTCAGAATGTCGTTTTTGAAAACTCTCTTGAATGGTGAAAACAGCAGGTATCTATGATGCTCCTATCAAGAACTATTCAAAAACTAATGAAGCACACTGCTTTTTAAACTAGATAGTAGTTCATACGAGGAATTTTATCAATCATTTTTTTTCATAATCATTATAAGTTATTATTTTTCGATTCTTTGTTCAATATATTTTTTAGTTGTTATTTGAAATTTGACAATTCTTCTTCTCGTACTTTTTTTTAAAAATATTTCTCATATATTTTCAATAGGCCACATGTCTCTATCTTCATGTGAAACTCTTGTAGTCAATAATTCGTAATTCAAGCATTCTTCTATGTTTTGAATCTTGATCATCTTGGAGTAGAATATTTTTTTCCCACACACTTTTAAAATTTCTTTATAATCCGCTTTTTTCATAAATTTGGCATATAATTGTATTATGTTACGCACAATGAATTTATATTTCATTAAAACTTCTTAAAAAAACCTGGTCGATTTCGAGATTTTAATTATTACGTTTTTTCTGTTTATGTCATTGTTATTATTATTAAACGAGATAATGCCATTGAAAACATCATCCTAAGTATTCAAAGCTCATATAGATATAGTTGGATAGAAAATTTTCGTTGTTTACAAATAAACTAATTTTCGTTGATACCCAGAACTTATGAGACATATGTAGGCTTCTAGAGAAAGTCTCTCTCTACAAGCCGACATATATCTTGTTCTCTAATCAAAACTTTATAGTCGTCTTAGGTTTTTGTTTTATATTCTTCTTTATGTATTTACTGATTTAAGAATGTGTACAGCTTCTTTTGATAACCAAACAGGATAAAGTACTTCATCACGTAGAATAGATTCAAATAAACTATCTTCATCATCAGCTTCAAATGGTGGTTGTCCAGCCATCATTTCATACATTAATACGCCTAATGCCCACCAATCAACAGAAAATGAATAATCAAGTTCTTGAAGTATTTCAGGTGCAATATAATCTAATAGAATAAATTATAACAAATTATTCGAAGACAATACAAAATATATGTATATATTCATACCTGGTGTACCACAAAATGTAGATGTTAATTTTCCATCAAATATACCTTCTTTGCACATGCCAAAACTAGAACAAAAGAACCAAATTAATTTCTAATCAAATAAACATTATAGTCTTCACAGTGGGAAAAAATACTGATGCTGTAGCATTAAAATTACTCGGAATCAATAAAAGCACTTGAAATCAACTATTTTTCCTTCGGCGATTCCCTGAGAGCATCTTAAATCACTCTTTGTTGTTGTTTGAGTGATATAGAAGATCGTTCTACATAATTATAATAGTCAATATTAGAGCTGAGAACTTACCAGTTATTCAGAAGGGTATTTTAGAACGCTTCATCAAAAAATCAAGTACACAGTTCTGAGCAACTGATTACAAATTTAGATTCCTCGATTAAGAAAATCTTTGATGAAATTTTATAAGAAAAAATTGTGATTTTCTTCCAATAGTTATTTCCTGACGACAGAACCAAATCCACGAATTTTTCGTTAGCTATTACTCGATAACATGACGGTAACTTTTCTTTTGTATTCCAATAGCCAGAATTCTTGGAATCAACAGAATCATGAATAATTGATTATTATTCTAATTATAAAAGTAATTCTGAGAAAATTGGTCTGTGTAATAACTACAGATGTATTGAAACCTCGAGCTATTCAACGGGAAATGATCTGCATCAGTCTAATTTTCTTAAGGGTACATCCCCTTTCATCACTCAACATCTTTGTTTTATTATGACTATTGTATAGCCTGAAGTAGTATCTATCTACTGAGTACATTTTATGATCCAAAAATTGTATGTCCGATCGAATTGAAACCGTTTTTTACATATACTAGACACTGTTTGTTTCAAAAAATATTATTCTACTGATTTTTTGGTAGCTCTTTCAAAAAAACAAACATGCATTTATTAAGATGCTTTCAATATCTTGACTTTTCGAAGAACAAAAAATAAAAATAAAACTCACTCTTTTTTCGACTGTTTCTATTCTCGAAAAATGGTATAATCGATCAAGCGAGAATTTTCATTACAGATAGGACACCGAGAATAAGGAGATAAGTATTTAAGAAAAAAATTCTCAAGGAAATTTTTAGTTCTCCATAGGAAGAGGGTGGATACTTGTAATACAATTGTAGTTTGAACAAACTAACTTAAGAGAGAAATTTCCATCCTGATGAATCGAGACTACGTGTATTATGTAGGCTCTAATAAGCTATGCATGTCCTGAAAAGAGTTCGGTTCATTAGCTATTATTGCTGAGGTACAGTATTTTTACGATATTTTTTTAAATCGAAGTCATAGTTATCTTGATAGCAATAAGCTCAGGTCCTGAACTCTTTTCACAGTATTCATAACTTATTAAAGTCTACATAATGTATATAATCTCGAATCAAAAGCGATTACTTCGTCGGAAAATTTTCTTTCCGATACAACCAAAACAAATAGATATAGACGAAATATCCTAAAGCTTGTCAAATGTGGAGGAAATGTTAAGGATCATGATATTTTGTTTTTTTTTATTGTCCGACATATTGTTTAGTATGAATGAGCAAATTAATTTCTTTCACCATAAAATCACAATATTAAAATTCTAGCAAAATACATTAGCATTAATTTTCTTATACTATACTTATTAAAACTTATTGAATAATCTGTGTAAAAAAAATATAAAACTATCAAAATAACAACAAAAAAAAAAAACTTTTACATACTCAGCAATTTTACAATGACCTTCAGCATCAAGTAAAATATTGTCAAGCTTAAGGTCACTAGAAAAAAAAAATCGTTTTTATTATTATTTTTTTTTTTGTCTGTGATTCATACCGGTAAATAACACCATGTCGATGTAAAAACATTAATGCTAATGTAACTTCTGATGCATAAAAACGTGCACGTGATTCATCAAATTTTCTTGAACGTTGAATTTGAAACATTAAATCTCCACCATTAACATATTCCATAATTAAAAATAAACGTTCCTTTTAAAATGAAATTTTTATTTAATTAAACAAAATTAAATCTAAAAAACAAAAGACATCTACCTTTGTTTGAAAACTACAAAATAATCCAGTTAAAAATGGATGTCGTGTTGATAAAGCTAAAATTCGTCGTTCTGTCATTGTACATTCAACATCATCATTTTGTATAATTGCATCTTTATTAAGTACTTTTATAGCAAATGTTTCACCAGTTGCTTTATGTTCACCTAATAAAACCTAAATAATAAATATTATTATTATTATTATTATTATTATTTGAAGTCTGTTTTTTTAAAATTCAAATTACTTTTCCAAATGATCCTTTGCCAAGTACTTTCATAAAATGAAAATCATCAATTGTATAATGATGTTGTCGTTTTATTGAACTATCATCTGATAATGATGATGGTGGAGGTGTAGGAGTTTTTGCTGTTTTTCCAGTTGTTTCAGGAGTTGATGGTACTAAATAAAATAAATGAATATTGTATTTAAAGTTTTCGATAATTTGAAATTGTTTTCTTTTTGTCATGGTCGGACAGGACTCATCGAATTACTTGTACAAAAGCATCGAATTTTAATATTTATCCCAATTTTTTTCTATTTTACTTTACCCTCCATGGATCACTCGATAAAGGTAGCACGAAATTAAAAAACTTTAGGAATATGATATATAATGATGATAATGTCTACTGTTGGTATCAATAGAATACAAGCAATTCACAGAAGCTAGGATAGTAAAACACAAAATAGTCACTAGGAATTTTCTATAAAATCAAATCTTTAGCTTTTCAGCGTCTATAATTCGGATATAAAATTTTCTCATATCACACAAAATCGAAGAGTAAGTAATTCTCTACAACGTTTTTTTTTTCGTCAAACTATATCAGATTTACGGAAAGTATCATATAGAATTTTTGTCAAACCGTTTCTTCCTTCAATGGTTGTTTTGGCTGCAGATTTCGAGTATGATATGCATTTCGTTTGGAACTGAAGTCAGTATTTAATCTTCCAGAAGGGCAATTTAAAACTCCGGAAGGGCGAACACTAAGTCTTAGCAATACAGACATATAGCACGTAGTGGTGGCGTTGGGATTTTTGCTCAGAAGGCTGAATTCTTCTGTGGCGCCGCCACTAATAACACATGGTAGAATAACTCCAAACCTCGGGAAAGCTAACCCATATTTATGCCGTTTTGCCTACTATATTGAAAGAAATCAATTTTCTTAATAATTAAAGAAAAATACTTCGAATAAATATTAAGATTTGATACTTTTGATGTAGTAATTCAACGACCTCTATCCAACTATGACAAAAGAATTTTGCTGGCATCTTAATTTCTTAGGAAAAAAAAAGTCAGATTAATATTCTTACAATCGGCTTCACTTGGTGGATTTATCTAAATAAAAAGCAAAAAAAAAAAGCAAACATATTTTTTTTTTGTTCATATTAATATTTTATTAGATTTACCATTTTTTGTGGTTCAGTACTTATATTAAGATCAGCAAGAACAGTAGCAAGTTTTTTCTTATCCAATCCACAATCATTGGCAACATTTCGTGTACAACGTTTGTGTACATTTAATTTACATTCTATTTTTAAAATTAAAAGAAATAAAAGAATATATTTTATATAATTTTAATTTAATATTTTGATATATTGTTATACCAAATTCTACAAATTTACAAGTATTTTTTCAAAAAACAAATCGAATCTGAAGCAAAATTCAAAGTTTTCAAGCTTGATTCGGTTCGATATATGAAAAGAGTTCGTGCTCTTAGCTTATTGCTGTCAACATTGAGTAGTTTTTGTATGAATGTCATGATGTCCCTTAGAAAAAGTGATTTTCGACTTGAAATTTTGCATATACAGACAGTTCTTAACGAGAATGGCTTATTACAAAAGTTTCATATCCTGTCTTATTTTAAGATAGAAACAAATCAAAAGACTTGGAACTTGCACAATAAATTATTCTCATTAAAGTCTATCTCTGTATAAAGTTTCAAGTCGAAATTTTTCCTCGTCGACTACAGTATTCATTTAAAAACTACAGTATCTTCGAAACAATAAACTAAGATTTTGTCTCAATAAATTCTTTAAAAATCATCGAATATTATCATTTATTGTACGATTGATATTGAAATACTTATAAGATTTAAGATTTTTTTTTTAAAAGATTTTGTTTTTAATTTTAACAGTCAAACTTGATATTTATTGATCAATTGTTACAGTTATGGAAGTGTACGTCAGCTTATTACATTCTCTCACTTGTATATCATTTGCCAGATGTTAGTGTTTCTTTTCTGTTCGAACAGATGTTCTCGTTAATTTTTGTTACTTTTTCATCATTTATCTATTACATATCTCTATTTTCTTTTCTTTTTTTATATAAAGTTTTTATCAGTAATAAAACTTTAAGTTTCTTTTCAAAACAAAATATCTCATGTTTTACCTCTACATTGCATTCCTTGATTCCATGCTCCCCATAAAAGTGATCCACAATGATCACAAAAAGTAAATAATCGATATGTATGTGCAACAAATCGATGTGGGACATTTATTTTAAATCTTTTTTCACGAAACTAAATACACAAAAGAAAATTTTTTTTTTATTTCATTCAATTTTTTTTTCTTCTTACTTCAAAACAAGTTCGAATTCCTGGACATGTTGTAACAACCGATGCCTTACAACGTTTATGTATCACACATGTACACACTAAAAAATAAAATAGATTTATAATATTTCTATGAAAGATTTCTTCAAACACAACAAACAAAAGCAAAACATAAAAAGGAATCAATAAAAAAAAAACAAAAGTATTTGGGAAGCAATATGAACACATATCCTACCTTGACATTGATAACCTTGTGTACGAAATATACCCCTGGAAAAATGAGGAGATTTTGCTACTTATATCTCTTAGCTCGAAAAAATTTAACGAAAAAAAAAAACCACAAATAAAAACTGAAAGAAAATCTTACCAAATAAATTCTGAACAAATTGAGCAAAATGTTGGTTGTCGAAAAAAAGTTGCCATAAATTTATGTCCATTTATTTCATAAACACGACGAACAACAGCAAAACGACGTTGAGCAAAAGCTCGTTTATTTTGTTTAAAATGTCGTTCATTACTCACAGCTAAACAACAACATCAAAAATTTATATCTCAAAAATTTGAAAAGATTTTTCTTTGGTCAAACTTACAATCACTAAATTGTCCTTGTAATTCAATACCAACATGAATTCGTCCTGATGGTTCAAGATCAATCCATATGTCACTTTTTTTATCATGAATATTTTCAAATTTTATTGTACAATCAGCAACAAATTCATCAGGTGGTAATGCAGCATCATGAAATATTGTAAAATGTAATTGATGACCATTATGAACATCACTTGAAAATTCTTCATTATATGTTGGTGATGTTGTTTTTTCTTTTGTATGTGTACGTCCTAATGGTAAATCATCAATAACAATTGATACATATGGACTCACAAAAGCTAATGAAGGATTTTGAGGAAAATAACGTGTTGAATGTTCTGTTGCACGTATATTATCGGCTTCAATAACTTTTAAACGCATTTTTCCATTAAAAATAACCATTGTTTCAAGATTTTTAGTTTTTTATTTCTTGTGATTAATCTTGAATGATGAATAAGAACATGACTATCTGCTGTTGCTATTGCTGCTGTTGACAATATACAGAAAAGAAAATAAACAATAATAATAGAAGCAATGAGAAATATGGCAGCCATTTTAGTTTAATTTATAGAAATATGTTTAGATCCTTCGTAATTATTATTTTATTAAGTCATATATTGAGTTATTATTGAAATTAAATAAAAAAGATTGAATTTTTTATTTAAAATAAATTAATATATATATATGTTTATATTAAGAGATGTCACTAGTTGACGATTCTAAATGAAGATTTTGTATTTGGATAAAAATTATCTAGCAATACATTTTTTTTTTCATTTTGTCTAAATACAAAAAAGTCGTTTTCTATGATGCAACATTGACCTGATTGCATAGTGAAAAATTAAATTATTTTCTAGAAAAATTTTATTGAATATAATAGTAATCATTGTTTAATGTGAGAATAAAAAATAGAGAAATACTTAATTATTAACTGAGATAACATGTAGAATCAGTTTATGCGAAGGTTTGAAAACATAATATCTTAGTATCAGTTTCATTTTGTTTTTTTTCCTTCTACATTGATTATGTGTGTTTATGTTACTTTATCCTGCTCATTTCATATTGATAGGTTTTCATTTTCTTTTCTTCTTTCTATTTATATGAAATATATAAAAACTTTTTCTTGAAAATTGATCCAGGTCTTCTTTTTTGATTGTCGTGGTTGTTGTTGTTGTCGCCTGCACGCAAATCGATAACATATATGTGATAAGATTTCTCACGTATCAACATAAAATTTATATAAATTGACAGAAGTTCGTTAGTTTTTAATATTGAAGAATGGCAGCAAATGCAATCATTCCTAACATAATGATTGATATTCTAAGTGTAGATTTTATCTATATCTGATTGGAGGATAAATCGAGTGATGCATTCTTATATATACGAGTCAATATTTGTTATACTTCTATTAGTTTCATATACATTATACTCAATGGTTCTAACTAATAGGAAAAATTCCCAAATGTTACATGTAACTTATTTTTATATTATATTTATTAATCATATATGTAATTTCGAACATCGACTTGATACATATATATATATATTTTTTCTTTAATATAATTTTGAATTCCATTTATTTGTAAATAATGATCGATAAAACAACTGTCAATATAATACTTTTTTGATTATATTTAATGTCGATCAATAATAGAATTATTTTGTTTGTGACACAAACGATAAGATTAACACATGGATCGGCTGTAATAGTTATTTTTGTTTTTTTTTCCTCTTATTGCTTGAAGTACTTCGTCATCAAAGAAGAAGAAGAAGAAGAAGAAGAACGGAAAAACTCAGAATTGACAATAATCAATAGAGTAAATGAAAAAAAACAAGCAAACTATAGATAGCGTTCTTTTTATTTCCGTTTTGATGAATATTATAAAACTAGACTCATTGACATCTAGAAACAAAAGAAAACTTATAATATTATCAATTATATTTTGTTTACAAGTAGTCAATAATCCTGAATATATTTGAACTATACAATGATAGAAAATGAATCGATTTTGTCGTTGTTATAATTTTTTTTGCAAGAAGTGAGAAAATGATTATCGAGATAAGGATCAAACGTAGTTAGTTGAACGAAGAATTTATTTATAACTTGATACATATTAATAAAAAAGAAAACAACATAGTATAAATTAAAGATTAGTTTGCTCTGTCAGTTTGATAATTGCATAGAAATCAAAAATAGTAATAGTTACAGACGCTTTCTTGTCAAGTGTACTCTATGAAAATCACTCTTCTTATCGATGTTAGGATTTAGGCGTCTGTCTCGATTTATGAGAAAAAAAAGCATATATCAACAATGTTGTGAAGCACAGGTTCTGATCAAAAGTGTTTCGAGGCCGTCAGGAAATTGATCAGAATATTGTTGCTAAAGTTAACTGAATTTGTGAGAGGAGAGATACACGTTGTTCTAGGAATTGTTGACCAACAAAAACAATGAAATTCTGGAAAAAAAAGAAAATTTTTCAAGATTGGAAATGTCACTCGATGCTCGTGATGTCCATAGCTCTGATACAAAGTTTGCAAACTAGTCAAGCATGTGCTTATGCTTGATTGACTTAAAATTAAAACTTTTTTACTAATCATATTCGACATGCGTATATTCGTTTGAATTAGAATCTATGCCGTTATAATAATATAACATTTGTTAACAGACTTAATTAATGGGGTGCAAAGCATAGCATTAATGTAGTCGGTCGCGTACACATTCGGCCTTCATACTTTGCGTGTTCTTTGCTGTAACAAAATCTGTACTTTGTGTTGCGATATTTTAGAGAGCGGCGAATTGTTAGAAATTCGTTCGAACTAGGTCAGAAAGATCCATGTCTTGAGATGATACAAAATTTTCTGAATCTTCAATATGAGTTTCCGCTCATCTTCAGTAAATTTCGCAAAACAGTGATTTTGATGATTTGGCCTCCATCTTTTACTCAAAATAATTAAAAGTGGTGAGTTAGTCTCCAGTCAACTGTTGTGAACAGAAGAAATAATGGAAACTTTCGACCGGACAGGATTGACTCTAGATGAAATCGTTATTTGTTCTTATGTTAATTGAAATTTCATTCCCGAAAATTAATATCGGTTTGTACAGCATTTATGTAGTCTTTTCTGAATTTTTCCTTTTTTTTTTGTTTTTACTTACTAGACATACGTATCGAAAGTTATAATTTTCTACTGTGATGATCTCGAGAACGGAAAGTCAGAAAATACGCAGATAGACGATCTTATACTGGCTTATTTACGCATTCGAAAAAGGTAATGGATTTGTAGGGAATCCTTTTTTGTGCGAAATTCTTATATTTGAAATCGAAACCGATTATATTTCTGAAGTTTTTTACCTTTGTTATACTATAGATGACAGGAGTAGAAAAACAAGCTTATTGCAGTCCAACCAACAGAATGAATATGTATCTCGTCAAACAAAGATATATCGATTAGTGAGATCAGCATTTAGTTTGTTGTTAGGACTCTCGCAAACCTCCTATTCATGATATTCATAGCGTAACAATAGTATATATATATATACTTAAGTGATATGATTTCAAATTTAAGAGTTTCCTACAGAAAAAGATTTCCTACGAATCGGTGCTGTTAAAACAATTTCTACTTTCTTCCATGTATGAACAAAACAGTATAACAAAATCTATCTGTAATGGAGAAATGCATAGAAGACGACGAAAATAATTTTCCAGCATGAAATATCTATTCAAATAGAATATTCGCTGCAGTTTGTGATGCTTTTGCTAACGATATATTAAACAATGAAATTAGGTAAATATTACAGTTTGCAAAATGAATAGTTGGATACGTTTGAAAGAATGAAAAACGGCATGTTAGGACTGTATCGTCAATAAAAACTCACATCCACACCCTTTCCTAACAATGCCTACTAATGAGATATAACTTTTTACACGAGTGCGGGTTTTTCGACTAACAATCACAAATAATTTAAGGAAACGTGTTTTCCGAGTATGCCCTTCCTCTTCAAGCAGGGTGGACTTTACGCGCCGATGAAAATAAACGCGGAAAAAGTTTTCCTTAGTCATGGCCAGCAATCCTGCTTTTTTTAAGAAGTATGTAGACAATTGTTCTGAAAACACTATCTACCATAAAAGAGTGTATCAATATTAATGGATTTGTAAATTATTTCTGTATCTTACTATAGAACGGGTGGCAGTCTAGGAAACGCACATTCATTAAAAATGTCTTCCTCGTGTCTAAAGTATACATTAAAGACCATGATCTAATAAAACTGATTTTTTTTGAAAAAAAATCGTATACATTATTTTTTCTCTATACATATTGATTCAATGGTGACCATTGTAAGCCATTTTTCACCTTAAGAGTAACTTTTTTTTCCACTTTTTTAAAACTATTTTGTAGAGGAAAAAAAGGTACACAAAATACAAGAAAATCAGTCTGGGGTCATTTAAAATGACTAAGTGGTAGCTGATATACTATAAGATTTTGTACATTTTTAACGCAAAAAATTTGCAGCCATAGATAGTATTTGACGTATAAATTAATATTATCACATTGAAATATAATATGTAAACAGCTGATTTTGTTCAGCTTTCGATGTTCTATCTTTTAATATATTACACGAAAAATTTTATTAATAATTTGTCATCTTAATAAGCTCACCTTTACATAGACAATTTTTTATGACATTTTTCAAATTTTTGCGTTAGTGCTCAACAGTCGAATCGAACTAACTTTCCACTAGTTCAATCGAATGCAATAAAAATTTGGATTTAGAGGTTTTAGATGATACTGATCAAGATGAGAATATCAAATCAAAAGATTAAATTTTGGTTGGTGCCCCGACTGCTGACATGGTACTTAATAATTCCATGGAAGCTCTCTTAATGAAAAAAGAAAAGACACGTAAACATGAATATCAATGAAGACATTGTAGAATAGTGATAAATTGATCGTTGACGAAAATGATAAAAATGATAATCTCATCAATTATTGAGCTGATGAGAATCAATTATATTTTCTGTTCGTTTTTTGATGATCAATTTTTCAATTAACGCAAAAAAGAACATTGCAATGTCACTGATTAATTATTCATTAATGATCATCATTGACTGAGAGTTCATGTTTAAAACATATATAAGGAATGATTTTCTTGTATGGAATCATTCCATTTAATCGAACATCTCATCATCAACAAGGTGAGTAAGTGCCCTAATAAGCTGTGTTTTTAGCAGCTGCAATATGCAATTATTCTAATGATTATGGAATTTCTTAAATGAAATTTATACATTCATATGGTATCATATCATTATTTACATATGTTATGTTAATGATACATGTATTACTCATATTTTAAAATTATTACCAAAACTTTTTACAATCACAATGGATAACATTAAATTATTATAAGTATTATATTACAAAAAAAAATTGTTTACAATGTTTCGAAGTTGAATTATCGTCTTCGATGATATCGCATCGACCGAATCATAACATTAATCATTAATTCATGCAGTAATTTGTATATTCCAATCTCAAATAGGACATGTTGCTTCTTTTTTCTCCTATTAAGAAGAAGAATAGAGAAATAGTAAAGTACTAAGTTTAATTTTCTAATTGAGACGGAACATATGTAGATAAGTTGAGAAGTCCTAGTGGCCCACAAGACTTCTCAACTTAACTTTTCGATAAGGTAGACATAATCTATTTCGGACGGAATAATGTTTTTTTTCTATTGACACTTAGCAAATTTTAATTATTGATATTCCATGTTAAACTTTTATTTCTAACGATATTGTTGAGTAGGGAAGAAGGAAAGAGATCATCTTATATCACAGCCCGTCAGATGACTTCGTAACTTAACCCAGAAGATTTCTTGTGCCTGTTATGCCGAAAGTAGTGTGATACTCGGGAAAGCCTACCGTATTCGTACGTCCCTGTTGTTGTTATTCTACGCGATACCTACGTGCATTACCCTGTCAGTCCAGCATAGTCCGCTCTGCGTGTATCTATTTCAGGTTTACAGAGAATCTCCCTGGTCATGCGCGTGCGTAGGCAATAATGAACCGAGAAAAGCCGGAAAGTTAAGTGAATAATAATCAAATCCAGTTTATTAAGCAATCGCAAGAAAAAAACAAATTTACATGTTCTTTTTCACATAGTCAATATTATTTATCAATGTTTTAATTAGAGGATGTGTTGATGGAAGTGATTTTTGCCGGATAGCAAGCGCCTTTTCGAAGAATGATAATGCTTGCGAGTAGTTACCCATGTCACTATACGCTTTACCGATGTTGTTGTAGACAGTTGCCAAATCGGGATGATCCGGAGGCAGAGTTTTTTCTCTTCTTTTAAGTGCTTTGTCGTAAAAATCAAGGGCTTTTGAGTAGTCATGCATGTTG
Organism: Rotaria sordida; assembly: GCA_905250125.1. Taxonomy (NCBI): domain Eukaryota; kingdom Metazoa; phylum Rotifera; class Eurotatoria; order Philodinida; family Philodinidae; genus Rotaria; species Rotaria sordida. Next base: position 130,902 of record CAJNOL010000350.1, on the reverse strand, counting down.
TTATAGACAAGACCAATCGCGAGATAGTTATCAGCCAGTGAACGATGATCTTCGGGGAGAGTTTTTCGATTGATTTTGATTGCTTTTTCGTAAAACAAAACTGCTGCCTTGTATTGTCCTTGGTCGTTTTTCAACCATCCAAGTTGGTGATAGATATATGCTCTATCACTGTCTCCAGAAGCGTTCTTGAGTAATTCATTGTAGAGTTCTTCAGCTTGATTGAGATTACCCAAACGGTGCATCAATTTTCCCATTCGATACCATCCAGTGCCACCGATCTCTTCTCGTATATGTTTGCTGAGAACAGCCAATTCTCGATCATTGTCGTCTGTGAATGTTAATTGTACTTCCCACAGGTGACTATTGTTGACTGTCTGTTTGATTTCATCGACACGAAAAACAGTGTGGATTGAAAAGAGAATTTCTTCTTCGCTTCTAATAGCACTGTATTCTTCTATAAGCGCGAACGGAGTACGTGAACCCGAAACTTCATTAGGATTAATTGTCATAATAAAGAGAACACTCACAGTGTCTTTATCTTTGCGCAGTGTGCGTTTAACAAATTTCATGGCGATGTGTTTTTCTGTGCTAGTAGACAAGAAGTTGTTGAATGAGAGAAATCCACCTTTTGTATCACATAGATGGTCAAAGTCTTGTTGGGAGAGTTCTTGGCCACGATAAACGTTAAATTGTTTTTTAAATGTATCCGATTGTTTTTGATGCAGTTGTTTAAGTTGTCGATGAAGGTTTCGAATGAAAAAGCCCATTTTTGCCATGGCTTCCATGTCAAGTGACCACAGAGCGCGGTTGAGCATGCTGTACAGGACAATATCAGAAGTATACCATTGGACTGGTGACTTCTCGTGATATTGACGTTGAAAATCGTTCAATTCGAATTCAGAGACTTTTTGTTGTCGACAATAAATCACTAGCTCTTTTACTGACTTTGCATCATCTTCATCGATTTCTAAGATGATTTCTTTGAAAAGGAATGAATATATGTAGGCTGGTTCGAACTGGTCGAGATTTAGTTGATCCGATGTTATGCCCTGCATCATCTGCTTTGGAATGAAGCTCATCGGCATTTTGTCATGGTCACATTGGCGGGCAACCCGTTTTAATGACTCGCATATTGGGTTAATTGATGTGAATACGCCTTGAATCTTCGGCCATTCCTTTGTCCATGTTTTGTGTCGCGATTCGTCGCCACAGAAGATATAAATAGCATCTACTTGTGGCATATCATGAATTTGTGGCACCAAATGCTGACCTAAAGTACCGGAAGAGATGACGAAAGCTTTCTCGTCATCCGCATCATTGAGGCATCTGATACATTGTGTTGGTTGGGCACAAATTGTCACTTCATTGACAACACGACGCAATTGTGCCAGTGTATTTTGACAATCTTCATTTGTTTCATTGATATTACCATCGATCCAGATGAGCAAATAATTCTGAATTATATGACGTCTTGGTTGAATAGTATTGAGTGATGTTGTTGTGCATCCTGCAACATCCATAGTTGATTTGAAAACTTGTTGTTTGGATTTCAGTCCACCCATTTTGGATGTAATTTTTGTCGTTTGAGTGGTTATCGAGTATTATGAATAACAGATTGTTGTTTAGACAGACATCATTTTTTCAATTGATACAGTCGATGCCTTACGTTTTTTATAGATTTTTCTACGACGACAAATGTGCGTGTCTTTCGTTTTCGTTGACACTCAACAAGAAATGAAAAAGAAAAAAAACCAACAACGTCATTTAGTTTTTGGTCATTCTTTCCGAATTTTATTTGCTTTTCATTTGTAGAAGAACATTTAAGTCATCCTACAGGTGCCTTATCTCCTTGAGTGTTTGATTTTTCTTTGATTCTCTAGGAACGACTTTTTTGCCTTTTTTTTTGGCAGAAACAAAAACAACAACAAAGACATCGTCAGTTTGCTTTTGTTTTATTATGATTATAACGAACACTCTGATAATGTGAATGAAACAACAAGAAAAGTAAAATCAATTTTGATTGAAGCGATACTCAAATAACGCTTTCTATTTGACAATTATACTGTTCGTTATGGGTATGGGTGTGGGGTGTGAGTGTGGGTGGGAGTGTGGATGTGGGTGTGAGTGTGAGTGTTGGTATGAGTGTGAATGTGGATGTAGGTGTGAGTGTGAGTGTGAGTAT
>CAJNOL010000350.1:0-128710 GCA_905250125.1 Rotaria sordida | reverse complement strand
TTCTCGGTTTACCATACACCGTATTATGAAACGTTGAGAAACGGTCGGATACTGAATTTTTCGACCGTATGATGACCGTGATTAGACGTTTACCGTACGTCGAAATACGGTTATAATACGATGCATGGTAAAATGTCAACTTACGACAATTTACGATCGTAAACGGCGTGAAAGATAGCATAGCATGTCGTATACAGCAGTTTACGACAGTATCGGGTCCTCATAAAGCCTGTCATGGAACAACCTGGATAGGATTTCAAATGAAACAAAGAGAAAGACAAGGTGTACCCCATAACCAAACACGGTCGAAAAAAGCATAAGATTCATACAATGGAAGTCTTACTTTGCTCAACTCAGTTGACTGCTACAAAAATGGAACAGACAAAATATGACAAGTTGATGCTGCGTTTTGCACCTTTTATACAATATTGCTGTCTGCTAGTGGTTATTTTTTCATCCCACACAAGTATTTTTCTATTCATAAAAGAGAAACGTAAACGAATGACATGCGCAATTCGCTACTTTCAATGGTGCATGTAAATAAACCTTCAAGACCAGCAGCGTGCTGCGCAAAAGAAAAAACAATTCATTCCGCCGTTTTATTTTCATTGTGAATGTTTATCGAAGAAAAAACATCCATGAAAAAGAAAAAATTACTGTTTTTCATCATAGTGATGGGTTTATACCCACAAACATAATAACGAATAGTATGAAATAATGCACACAATAGGCCAAATTTCACTCGAAATGATTGCCCATAATGCACGTTGCAATTTAATGAGTAGTTGATATTCCTTAGACTGTAGAGTCTATGATGTAAGGTGTGTGTGTGTATAAAACTACCATGATGTCGACATTACATCTCAGGAATGAGAATCTGCATATGGGTACGGGTGTGGATGTGGGTGGGGGACGCAAGGTGTGACTGTGAGTAAGGCTATGGTACGGGATGAGGAATGTGGGTGTGGATGGGTATGGGTATTAGCTTGCGTGTCCGTCTGGATGTGGGATGTCGAGGTGCGATCTGGGTGTGGATGTTGGAAGACTATACCAATACCCGTACCCTCACCCATCTGGACAAATGATATTAGGAGTAGTTCCAAATAAAGCACCTTCAACAGAAATAGTTTTATTTAATCCAAGCAAAGCATGATGTGAAGTAATATATGCCAATCTATATTCACTAGCAATCAAGCTATGTTCATTTGCCTAAAATTAAACAATTATTGAATAATTACAAATTATCATTGAAATTGTTTTATTACGAAAACATTTTCAGCAACTTTTTTTTTAATATGAACTGTAGGCATTTTTTATCTGTTCTAAAAAGAGTGCATTATGGACACATAGAAAATCTTGTAAAGGATTTTTAGGAACATAATTCTATATGTCTTCGAGCTTTTTAGTAATATATCTTCTATTAAATTTGAATAGATAAATTATATAGAAAGTAAAACTTTTTCCAGACACCCCAAGTCTATTTTTTTCCTCCTTCCTTTTATGGGTACCTTAACCTTTTCTCAACTGAAAAGTATTAAATTTTTCATTTTTGTTTTTTTTCTGCTCTATATACGTCTCAAAGGAATGCTATGTTGTTTGTCGAACGGCACTCTGGTGGACAGACTTTTCGTCGAAGTAACTTTGTCGAAAAATTTTTGTCGAAGTTTTTTTGTAGAAAAGCATTTCGTCGAAAGTGGATTATATTCTTCTTATTTATCTCGCTGTTAGGAGACGAGTTCAAAAGTATCTCCTAATTAACTTTGTCCCTTTGGCGATGGTGAAAGAATTTCAGGGCACTATTGAATAGAATTACATACTTTTCGTCGAAAAGTACTTCAAGGCAAGGTTTGTAATCCGCGAGACAATTCCGGATCCTTCAATTCTTCTACAGAACTGTTCAGAGTTAAGAGGACAGTGAATTTTCTTTCACACTCACGTTTGTAGTGCCCTCACCCTCACATTTGAAGTGTCTTGCATGGCTGTTGCCCTCACAGTCGTGCTCACTCTCACTCACCCTTGCCTTCACGTCATGCCCACCCTCACATTTGGAGTACGCCTACATGGTCCTCACCCTCACCCTCACCCTCACCCTCATGCTCACCTCACCTTTACATTTGGAGTACTCTCCATAGCCAAGAAAATACTTTCGACGAAAAACAGATATCTATCTGAGTTTATTGATGAAGTGCTTTGTCGACGAAATGTTTTTCGACGAAGTGTCGCGTCGACGAAACGCTTTTCGACGAAGTGCCGTGTCGACGAAAAGTTTTCGACAATAATTTTTCGACCAACTGCCTTTCGACAAAAATTTTTCGACGAATAACATGATTACCGTCTCAAAGTATCCTTTCCTTGCTGAAAAACATCAAACTTTACAGGTCATTTCATTGTTTTTGAATAATGAGTTTTTGACAAAAGAAGTTAAGAATAGTCTGCGTTTCTCAACCACAGCACATCCGATAGAGTTGAAGCTTTCTTCTACTTATACTAGAAGGTGTTCTAGAGTACTTACTTTCTTTTGTATCAAAATATGATGTACCGTTTGTTTTAACCAGAGTTTAGAAAAACAGCTACAGCTAAAGAAAACAAACAAAAACATGCATTTCTGGAGGTATGTTCAGTATTTTGATGTTTTTATTTGCATGGAAGGCAATAAAAAGAAACCAAAAAAAAAAGTAAACACCCCAAACAATGTCTAGTACCTCAAAAAAAAAACTTCGACTCTATCAAACGTATTGCAACTGAGAAAATGGGGCAACTTTGTAACACTAGTATTTCCTAGAAAGAAACATCTGAGAATTTTGAGTCTATGACAACCCTAAAAGTTTCAAAGTTTTCTGATGAGTTGTTCTCCAAAAATGCTAGATAGCGTAAGAAGAATTAATAGAAAGTTTCAGGTCATTCCAGTCCCGGATCCGGATCCACAATTCCCTAGATTGGAAAGTGAATAACAAATAACTGTACGTTGGCTTTTTTTTCTGATAGTAGCCAATAAATAACTAAAACCTTGCTCCTCCAATTGTTCAGGTACACAGATGATGCAAGATATTGGTGAAAAAAACTACGGTCTGCACGCGACCTTGTCCAAGTCCAGAAGTTTAGCTTTTCTCGGGTCCCGATTCACAAAAACGTCGGCTTGTAGCTCGCTAGGTGTTAATCCCTTGTATTAATCTGTATACTTACAATATTAATAATTCTACCAAAATGTTATCGTTTCATATAAGGGCAAAGAGTTTTAACTAAAGCAGAATTTAATCTAAGATTATGCTCGATAATTTCTCTTCATTTTTGCGTTGGAAATTCATCAATAGAAGCTCTACAATGTCGTTTACATTCAATATCTATAATAAGAATATTATTATACTGAAAATAATTTAATATTTGTTCAACTAATTTAGATATATCGATTTCATTTTGAATTGTTTGTGTTATATTTTCATCAATATGATTTCCATTCAAAACAATATCACAACCTTGTTTAGAAAATTTACGTACAATATTCAATCCAAAACCATTTAAACTATTTATAATAAATGCAGTAAATCCTTTCATGGTAATAACAACAACAAAAAAAACAAGAAGTCGAGATAAGTAATTCTCTGTATTTATTTATACTGGAAAGATAATAAAAGAAAAAGAGACCTTGATTATATACAAATGTTCTAACTCATAAATAATTGACGTAGATAACCGCATTTGACGAAATCACAAAATTCTAAATAAAAAAAATATATTGTACATGTTTTTTCCTACATTTTTGGAATATTAATACCTTGAAATGAAATATGTTTATTTCGATTACCAAGCATTTGACGAAGATTTTCTTGTAATAAATTTTGTTTTTTGGAATTAAAACCTTGAAGTAATAAAAAAAAGTGCTTCAAATTCATCTTGTTCAATTGTACCATTAGAATTGAGATCAAATAAATGATCAAAAGTTGAACGTAATACAAAACTACTAAATTCAGCAGCATCATTAGCAAATATAGGTGTTATTAAATCAGTAAATTGTTCAAAATTTAGATTTAATAATTCTAAAATTAATTAATTTAATTTATTTAATAATATTATTCTTTACTAACTTTTTGAATGCATATGTTTTTGTACTTCATTAAATTGTTTTCCATTAATTCGTAATCGATAACTTTGACGTGGATTTACTTGAAACCAATGAAATTCAACTAAATCAATTTCTTATATTGATTATTTAAATAAATATCTATTTCAAACCTTCAACAATTCGATTTCTAATTGTTTTAACATATTTTGAATATTTATCTACTAATTCAGTTTTAACTATGGACGTCATTGTTTTTTTGGTTCAACAATGATTTCGAAACTCATTTTTCTTAGAACAATATCGATCAAAACTTGATTTTTTCTTTTATTATATTGCACGCTAAAAAAATTTTTCTCTCTCTCTTTCTGTGTATGTGCTCGATTAGACTATCGGCATTATTGAGACTTTGATATAAATACGTTATACGAGTGTAAAGAAAAGTGAAAATAAGAAAAAAAAAATAATGCTAACGGTTCAAGTAAAATATTGATCTAATATAATTGTGATGAGTAAATTACAGAGAGAGAAAGAAACAAAAACGTATTCTTATATTAATTTAATACAATGAATAGTTTCGTAATGTTTCATTGAGAAATTAAGGCTAATTAGAGGGTGTGGGAGTAGACAAGCCAAATATCCACACTGACACACACTAATCAAAAACGTTTGTCTAGCGGTTCTATTCATGGTAACGTTCGTTTTATGAGTGTCGGAGCGTATGATTACTGATTAGCCTATTTCATTCTACTCTAACGCAAGGTTTCTTCAGTAAAATTCTGAAATTATTCATAAAAAAATGCGTCACTATGAAAATAATAAGTGCATCAGCTGCGTTAAATCATTGTCTTTTATTATCCATTTGTTTTATCACTAACCATAGAGTCTTTAATAAATAACGAATAGTTTGCTCTTCTTCATTATTACTTACAATAGTTAAATCTACTAATAACCGAAATTGATAAAGATCTATTATATCTCTAATCAATTAATGAAAGACTTCGGGCGTCTTGATTAGATATGGGCAAGATGGATTAAAAACGACCGATTTCGCTCAGGTTTAGTCTTGATCAACTGATAGATAAACGGTATATTTCATATTGTTTATTGTCGAATATACGTCACAGAAATTTTTTCAAAGTAGGTGACAGCTGCAATTAGTTACATAACAGATGATCGATAAATTTTTAGACAAGATGTTTGTTCACTTTTGATCAACTAAAAAGTATTTTCGACAAGTCGAAGGATATGCGTTTGTACTCTGTCCGACTATGGACGTAGAAATTTTATTCAAAAGTAGTGAATATTCATTTTTGAAAAATCGACAACTGTTCTGTGTTGAATGGAACTCTTGAAAAGAAAACACTTGGCTAAAAGCTACAGCTTAGTTCAATATCATATTTTGTGGAGAAGTGTTCGCTCTATAAAACGGCCGTTTTCGACAGTTTTTAACATGTTCGAATCAAATCTTGAATATGTTGACAAAGATATTTTGTTGAATAAAAAAAAATGAAATCATTATATATTGTAATAAAAAATGTTAGATCAATAAAAAAAACGAAACAAAATGTGTCACACGGCAAACTTAAACAAAATCATGCAATAACAACGAAACAAATTTAATCAATCAATCATCATCATCATCACTTCCATTTTTCATACTTTGACGAATTGATGATCGAAGAAATTCATCAGCTGCATCATTCACTCCATAAGTTTTCAGATCAGTTGGTTTTTCTAATTTTTCGTTTGTTTCAATTGCACCAAATTCATATAATTTATATTCTAAATGTTCAAAACGACAATTCATACCACCAAATGCAAATGGACCAATAAGTGAATGTTTAAGTTCACCATTATTATAAATAAATATTGTTGGTAAATTTTTATCTGGATAATTTGGTATACAAACAGTTGATATACTTTTAACAAATTTTGTTTGAGGATATTTTAAAGCAAGTGAACGAAGATGATCACTAATTAATGAACATATTGGAACTCTAAAAACTAGATCAAATTAATAAAACTTAATCGTTTCTATATTATTTACCCTGATTTATAAAGATAAAGTACAACCCATATATCAGTACCAGCTTCATTAACTTCTTTAACATAATCAACTGCTGAAATTTCAATAACTTCTCCAAATCGAGAACGAGATGCCTTTTCTTGTAATTCTAATAATCGTTTTCGTCTAAACAAAAAAAAAAGAAAAATAAATTTAGACAAAACATAACACAAAAAAAATGTATACCTATATTCTTGTAAAACACGTTCATCATCTTCATCTTCAAGTTCATCTAATTCATCTAATGTTTTCTTATCTAATTGTTCAGCTATAATGAAAAATAAAATTATGATTCTAACAAAACATTATCTTATTTTATTTACCTCGACTTATTTCTAATCGTTCTTCTTCAGTTTTTATTTCTTCTTTTGGGTCAATTATATTAAAACGACGTAATTGATCATTCCATTGTGTATCAGCATTTGGATCCTAAAATAAATAAATATAATTTATATTCTATTATCAACAATAATAATCAATTTTAGAAACACACGCATACAAAACTCTATTTTGATTTACTAAAAATTAATCATGCATACCTCGAGTAATTCATTTATACTCATTCTTTCACTTACGATGAATCTTATTTTCATCAATGATATATATGGATCATTTCAGGCAAAACAAGATATACCCACTTTTCATCTGATTTTGATTCTTTGCAAGGATTAGCGTTATGAATAAGTTCTATTAGCAGAGACATATGTAGAAATATTGACTTTTTCAATTGACCATTAATTAAAAAGTAATTATCGAATAACTCTGCAATCATACAAGGAAAAAATTCGAAAACTTCACGATAAGACTCTATAATGAGATTTTCAGCAAAATCGGATCCCAACAAGCTTCCGTTTCGAATTGGCTTTGAACTTCTCATTTGGTCATCAGAGCAGGTTTTTTTTGTACTCCATCACGTTCCTAACGAAAAGTAAATCGACTTTTTTTTTCAAAAATCTAGGTATGATCAGAAAAAAACTTTGTATAGAGACTTTGTAGTCTCAAGTTGGAGTTTTTTTTCCAGTAAAATATCTGAGGTGAAAGTCGATGTCGTTTTTGACGCTAGGTTTTTTACTGATAACTTCTTTAAACAAAAGTCTTCAACGCTGATTTTTTAGAGTAACTTAACATGCCTGCAGCTTATAAAAATTAGCTCTAGGAAAGTTCATTGTCTCGAGATACACGTGTTCTAGTTTTACGAAGTCACCTCGATAATGAATTATTTAGTCCATATATATCAAGTTAACATGAGAATTCAATTGAATTTGGAATCCACAAATTAGTTTTGATAAATTGTCTTAGAAAAAAAAATTATAATAGAAGTAACACTATAAACAAGGCGAATTAATTGATTTAGACAAAAGTTCATAAAATAAAATCATATTAAACACTACTACAAGTAAAATTTTTGAATGTTTTCGCTGGATTCTTTTTTCTTTTACCCTATCACCAAAAAATCTGATCCAGAATTTACTGAGAATGATTATGCATCATATACTATCAATTATAGTATTTAGACAACAAATTTAAACTTTCAATTCCATTAGTACTTATAATCATTTACAATGCTCTAATATCATAACTGGAAGACACACATATGTGGTGCAATTTACCTATGTCTTTAAAAATCGCTCACATCAATCCTCTGCTCGTCTGAATAAATACTTTAGAAAAAAACCGACATTTTTTTAAAAATTTCCATCAATCATTCAATGTCTCTATGTCCCAAAAATAAAATATATAATATTTTACTTAGCAAAACAAATGTAGTCAACTTATTATTGTTTATATATAGAATAACAATCTAAACACATCTCTATTATCACATAGACTTTGAAATACGATTAAATCATATTAACAGTAAACAATTTTTTTGTTCTCTCATATGAATGAAACTATGTTTAATTATTAATGTTGATACAATATCGTTAGAATGTTTATTTATATCTGGACGTGAGCAGTCGACCTGATATCCCAAGATACAGCATAGGAATTGATATTATTCCAGGAAGGCGTATATAATGAATTTCATACCAAATGAAAGCTTGTTAAAAATGGGATTTATTGGTACTAAATAGTAAGAATTTTGTAAACTTTGTAATGTCAAACTTAAGAAGTTTTGAGAAATTTTATACATAAAAATGTTAAAAAATTCACATTTTCTATATGGAGGAAAGACACTAGATTTTCTCATAAAATTAACTTTTTTTCATTATTTCCACTATCTTACATGTTTCAAAATATATTCAATAGATGTAGCGTGGAAAACTGAATCGAATAAGTGTATTTGGAAACGTGTGAGGTAGTAGGAATAATGAAAATTAGCTAATTTCATGGAAGAATGTAGTGTCTTCCTTCCATATAGAAAATGTGAATTTTTTAACATTTTTATGTATAAAATTTCTTAAGTTTGACATTACAAAGTTTACAAAATTCTTACTATTTAGTACCAATAAATCCCATTTTTAACGAGCTTTCATTTGGTATAAAATTCATTATATACTCCTTCCTGGAATAATATCAATTCCTATTCTGTATCTTGGAATATCAGGTCGACTGCTCACGTCCATCTATATCAAGAGGCATCTTTATAGCATAATTATCTGAAATAATAGATTATATATGTTATGATAAATAGGCCAAACATTACAAAGATATAAACATATGAAAGATACGAGCTTTAATGAATAGAATATGTTACATACTTGCATAATTGCTTTGAGATAGTGATTTTGATAGTAAAAATTTATTGAATGATGAAAGATGAATGGATGAAAATGTTCGTATGTATGTGAGTATTAGTGACCATATTTGGAAACATTTCCGATGTCCAATAAAAACCTAGTTGAAAAACTTTTTTTAATGTGTTTATTTTGTAGAATAATTTAGTTTTTAAAATTAAAGAGGAAATATTACTATTTGAAATTCATGTTTTACAGATGAAAAATATCATAACAATTATTATAGATGTCGCCGTAAACAAAACTAACATAGATTTCCTATACTGAATGAATAGCATACCGATGCTATATTCACTCATGTTGATTTATGTTCCATCTTTTCCCATATACAAGATGAAGATAGGCAGTTGTACATGAGTCTCTAGTAATTGTATTTGACTCATTAATAAATGATCTCAATATTGGGTTTACTGTCAAAAAGCTGTGTCGATGCCACCGCTTTTGTTTGTCATACTGATGAAGGAAAAAACCTCGTCAGATAATCTATATAATTTTTCATCGACGTTTGTTTGAAGTTGATTGGAAACCAGTTAGTACCTTTTGGATGTGTCTACTCTAGTGAAGTTATGCATCGGCGAGTATTTGCCTTGTAATATTGAGCGTTTCGTGAGTTCTCCTAGAAAGTTTTTGTGTACTCTACAGATTTACATTAAATACTCATAACCTAGCTCGGTTAATGATTCAGACGTCCAGATCCGTGGATTTCCAAAGAGAACGTGTCGGAAAGTTCCGAAAAATCGTAGGACCTTGAAAGCAAAAATCTGATGGTTAGATTTGGTAGTCGTATTTTTCTAGTTATGGTCGGAACAAACTGTACTTTCTTCAGTTGGGTATATTCTGTTTATCATTGTTGCAGTATATTTGTTTGATTTGAATATAAAATTAATAACAAAAAGACGGGCATCTATATTGAAAATTTGAAAACTAGCTGCGGTGCATGATGTTCGTATTTTGTATATCAGCCATTTCCGACAAAACGGAATATAGCCATCTTTCGTTTGACTTTGATTCTTTACAAGAATTATTTTTCTGAACAAGTTCTTTTAGTATACTCATATGTAAAAATGTTAGCTCTTTCAGGTGATTATTAATTAAAATTAATTAAAAAGTAATTAGTTTCAAGGGTATTGAACCTATATTTTCGAGTGTATACAGACAGACATTGGTTAGATTTCAGACACGATACAATGTTATTATATTAAATGAATCAAAGTGAAAGGTAAATGAGCTGTGGTTTTGTATTTAGTCTAAGATTGTTGGATTATAATATCAATTATTATTATCATCATCATTTGTTTTTATTGTTTACAAGTGCAATCAACAGAAATGGTATCAACTATGTCGAAGAATCTTTCTGAATATAGATTTTCAAATCATGAAAAGGAAGTAAATAAACTTGATTATAAATGCTATCGTAAAGATATCATTTCATTGCATAACAACTGCGAAAGAAAAACAATCACACTTCCATTCTTCGTCTTTATTTTTAAATCAACGGGCAGTGACTCAATTTCATGACACGTTTGTTGACACAAAATAATAAAACGTTGTTATGTTTTTTTTTTCTTTTCGGCTACATACTCTTATTTCATAACGCACAAAAAAGAATATCAAAATACATGTCACAAGCATCTGGTAGAACTATCTGCATTACATGTGGCAAAGAAAAAGCTACATTTAGATGTGGTGGATGTTCGCAAGAATTTTGTTTTAATCATTTGGGAGATCATAAACAAGAATTGAGTAAACAATTCGATGAAGTTGAACTTAATCGTGATCTCTTTCGACAAACACTTACTGATCAAACAGATAAACCTCAAAAACATCCATTAATACAACAAATTGATACATGGGAACGTGATTCAATCAATAAAATTCGACAAAAAGCAGAAGAAGCAAGGCAAGTAGTACTTACACATATTAATGAGTCTATTAGACAAATTGAAAGCAGATTAAATCAATTGACTGATCAATTACGACAAAGTCGTGAAGAAAATGATTTTTTTGAAACAGATTTGCAGCGATGGAATGATGATTTGACTCAATTGAAAGAAGAACTTACTAAACCATCAAATATCAATCTTCGCCAAGATGCTACACCACTTATTACTAGAATTTCAATTGATGTCACATCCTGTAAATCTGGTAGGTATTCTAAATTGAAAGGACACTTAAATTACCTAATTCTACGTTTAATACTGTTATGTAGAATATTTTTCTTTTTTTTTCACTACAAATCACAAAGTTACTTGAAAATTTTTCTATCGATCAAAAAATGTAAATTATAATAGTTAGAGTCGTAGATTTATGAATTTAAGAAAAACAGTAATTGTTGAATGGTTTCGAAAGATAAAAAAAAAGGTATTCTTCAAGTTGCCAATCAGAAACCTTTGTTGAAACCGGCAACATCTGTATCGTCTTGAATAAAATATTGAAGAAATAATACAAAATAGAAAAATTTGCGAGATATTTTTCTGAGAAACAATATGTTTAAAATAGTAAATATAACAATCAACTATTGATTCATGTACAAGAACGTTTCTCAGATTATATGAATTTCGATTACAGTGCGTTTATTCGATTCAAGCAGTTAATGGATCCAGTTAAGGGAAACAATAATTATCATAACAAACAATATATATTCAATAGATTGACACCATATGAAAACAATTTATATTAGAGTCTTAAGATCAGTTGAATTTATCATAAAGTTGAAATGAAAAAAGAAGTCTTGTTGGCAAAGAGGAAAAATCTTTCACTTTCGTAAATTTTCATGCTAGTTTCATACATCCAACAAGAGATGAATAGGTCATCCGATGAGTTGAAACAAAAAGAAAAAGCTTTCTTCTTTGATAGCATACACAAAATAACTAGGCTAGGTTGTAAGTGAAAAAATATAAATGTGCTAAATTCGGAAAAATGATGAAAAGAAAAACATCTTGTAATGAATACTTTCGAACGCAAAATTATGATAAGAATAATGTGTAAAGATAAGAGAATTTTAAAACTCAGTTTATGATCAGTAGACTGAAACATGTTCTAATTCACTGTAAACCAATTAAAGCGAGTAGTTCCTATGATAAAATCTTTTGATAGATTGGTTCTTTTGCTCATACGATAGTATTGATATCAATTAAGAAGCAATAGTTATAATTTACAATTGCCATAAATATTTTTTGTCTGTTGTAGCATCCTTAAATGAACTGAAAATTGGTGTCAGTGCAAGATGGGCACAAAATGGGATCACAGTTGCTGGAGGCTATGATCGTGGCAATGGATTAAATCAATTGTCAAACCCATGGGGCTTATGTGTTGATGATGATCAGACTGTGTATGTGACTGACTATTCGAATTATCGTATTATGGAATGGAAGTGTAACTCGACTAGTGGCGAAGTAGTTGCGGGTGGAAATGGATTAGGAAATTCCACAGATCAGTTGAATGGTCCAACAGATGTGATTGTTGATAGAGAGAGCGACTGTCTTATTATTTGCGATTTTGGTAACAGGCGAGTAGTGCGATGGCCTCGTCGAAAGAGCACATTTGGAGAAACAATCATCCAAAACGTTGGTTGTTGGGGTCTAGCGATGGACAACGATAGATATCTCTATGTGGGAGACTACAATAAACATGAAGTGAGACGATTGAAACTAGGAGAGACTAGTGGAATAATAGTAGCTGGTGGAAATGGAGAAGGTGTTCGTCTTGATCAACTTAGTGGCCGTTCTTACGTTTTCGTCGACGAGGATCAGTCAGTATACGTATCGGATGAGAACAATCATCGTGTAATGAAATGGATGAAAGGTGCAAGGGAAGGTATTGTCGTCGCTGGTGGTAACAGTTCAGGAAATAGTCTAACACAATTGTCGAGTCCCAAAGGAATGACCGTTGATCAGTTGGGCACTATCTATATAGCTGACTCAAGTAATCATCGAATAATGCGTTGGCTTCAAGGAGCTAGACAGGGTAGTATTGTCGTTGGTGGAAATGGTAAAGGAATAGAAGCAAATCAACTCTGCTATCCCATAGGTTTAACATTTGATCGACAAGGCAATTTATATGTTGTCGACAATGGAAATTACCGAGTACAACGATTTAATATAGACTCAAGCTCAAATTCATGATTGTTGAAAGTGATCTTTAATGAACTATTACGTTTGTTTTGAACTTCTCCAGGTCAAGGAGTACGAACCGGTTCCAGCAGAAAACATCGGAAATCCATGGAACTTGGAAGCAGTATTCCCAATCGGAAAGTCTTCGAATTTTTTTGGTGACTCCTGGCTAAATTCCTGTTCTCTCCATTTGAAAACAGCTGCAAATGATCAGAAAAATCAGGTGACTTTTCGATCCAGAATACTATTGCCAAGTTCCATTGATTTTTTATGTTTTCTTGTCGCATGCGATGATTTTTGCGCATCTATTCGGCAGATTCCAGTGAAATCCGATTGATTCCGAAGTCCAGAATCATCAACATGAGGATTCAGACTTTCGCATCCGCGGATTTCTAACAGAAACTCGTCGAAAAGCAGTAGGAACTTGAAAGTAAGAATCCAATGATCGAATCCGGTGGCCGCATTTTTCTAGTTATGGTCGGAACCGATCGTACTTCAATCACTTGGATATATTATATTTGGGATTGTTGTAGTACATTTGTTTGATTTAAATATAAAATTAATAACAAAAACACAGGCTTATATATTGAAAATTTGAGAACTAGTACTGTTATTCTATCTTTATATTTTGTAGATACAGGATTGATATAAACTTTTCATCTTTAGAAATTCAACCAACAGTAAGCAAGACATGTATTGTGAACAACACAATATCAGCAATGAGAAATGAATAATAAATGATTCCATAAAATTCAGTAATTTAATAACAAATAAATACATAGTGCAGATTATCGGAGAAAAATTAAAGAAATATTTTCTAAGCTGATGTCTATCTTTCATTTAAAAATATATAAAATAAAATAAATACATGCCTTCATAATATTGAATCCAAATTGATTTGTTAGAAAAATACATAATCTTCTATTGCTTCATTGATTTCAACAATTCATCTGAAAAACTATATTCCAATGTAGAAAATTGTTTTAATCTAACTTAAAAAAAAAACGAAATTAAACGATTTGTCATTTATACATTTAAACAAATATTTAATCGTATTTGAGGAATGAGCAGTTGAAAATGAAAAGGCGTTTATCTCTCTTTCAAATCGCCATTCATTAAAAACGTATGAATGAATTATTGGAAAAGAATAGAAGTAAGTATTCATACTTATAAATTTTCTCTAGTAATCGTTTGAGTAATTTGATTACTCGCTGGATGAATAAAATGTACTAGGAAAGATTTTAAATTCTTTGAAATGATCACGATGTAAACAGAAAGAATGTTTCCAAACATATTTGAATTATTTCCAATTTTATTATTTTCTTCTGTTTGAACATAGCTGTATTGAGTATTCTCGTCCTTTCTTTCATAAAATATAACTAAGTTGAGGATGATGTTACATATAGATTAAATCATTTAACTCAACATGATAAGTATCTTTATGTATTCGGATAGAAATATTAGTTAATGAATGTTCTTAGACAATACTAGATCAATATTTTACATTGTGACAGTAAGAAAAATTCCAAGATTTATCACAAATCTGGATCAGCTCAAAATAACAGAACATAAGTGAATTCAAAAGTATTAAATGATTACTAAGATTAAAATTGATAATGGCTGAACATGGTTTTTTTCTTGATAAAAAGTTAATTAGCTATTTGGATCAGGGAGTAAGTGAGACACAATCCTACAAATATACTTTCATTTATTATGATTGATATCATATGCATACGATCTCGTTTCTATTGTATATTGACGTTCCTAATATACATCTAACTTGAACAGTGCAATCGATTTAGATCAGAAAACAAATACATATTGATGAGATCGTGACAGATAGAAGAATTAGGAGATAAAGATATTAAATTCAATTGGATTCGAATCGTTAGATAAGAATGCGAGTCTATTTATATTCAAGAACTTTTATTACGATAATTTCACATTCTCTACAAAAGATAAATGGATGGCTTTTTAATTTAAACAAAGAAAAATTAACTTAAATTTTAAACAGAAAAAAGTGGCAGTAGAGAAATCTATTCGAAGAAAAAACGAAAACATGATTAAAAATAGTTCTTATTCCAAAAATTGTTTTATTCAAGTTTTTTTAAACTATAATCAATGAAATTGACACCAATTGAATCAAGAAGATTACCATTCACCATCAATAAAAGAATCTTTTTTTTGTTTCGTTAATATCTTTGAAAGTTCGTCGATATTGATAAATGAATAAAATATGGTTTTTGTTGAAATCAAATGGGGTAGGTGCAATAGTGCTGATATATATTTGAAATTTGACTACAAATTAAAGTGATAGTTATGAGTGAGAGTCATATTATTTCAATTCGATTATTTCAATGAAGACAAACCTTTTTTTTTTAAACTTGAGCAAAGGTTTTCGGAAGTCGACGAATCTCTAATTGATTTTTCAAAATTCTTGAGTTTGATTTTTACGGTCAGTAGAAGTCTATTTCCAGCAATTTACTCATGTTTTGTAACATACAGCCACTTGTTCGCAATAGACTTTCGCTGACCGAAAAAAATCGAACTTAAGAATTTCGAAAAACTGACTACAGATTCGAATTCGTCCATGTCGAAAACGTTTACTCAAGTTTCATTTAAAACAATAGGCTTGTTTTCATTGCAAAAAAATCGAATTGAAATAGTATGACTCTCACTCATAGCTATCACCTTAATTTCCAGTGTAATTTCAAATATGTATCAGCACCTTCAGTACCAAAAGTTGCTGAGATTTCCTAATTTGTACTTTTCCACTCGATTGAGATCCTAAAAAGAAAAAGATTAGAAAATAAATTCATTATTGATTTCTGAAGGAATCTTGCGGCAAAAAGTACAATCGAATAGACTTTCATAGTTTTAGATTTTAATGAGGTAATTTATCATTAAATAATCTTTCGTATTACTCAAATATATCAGATTTGTGCAGATAAAAGTTTCAAAAGATTTGTATGACTTACTCTTAAAATAGCGCAATCTTTGCAAGATTAAAATATGAAACACGATGTAGCTGCTGTTACTAATCACAAGGAGATTGTTTTATTCTATGTGTCTTGGGATACATATTATTACCCTTCTTTTAATCCTTCAGAAATGCATCAAGAAACTAGTTAATATATTGTAATGAACCTTAAATGATGTACGTGCTGCGATCGTATATCAACAAAGTTTGTCACGATCTGTAGGGGGAAGTGCACAAATTGCTTCTGTATATACTTCAATAGTCTTTTTAGTTCGTGTTTCACAAAATAATTGTGTCAATTGAATGTGTAGAACCTTCACATTCTTCTATTAATTATCAAAGATCGAAAACGAACCGAACTCGAACCAGTAAAACTCGGTTTCATTCGGCCTCTGTTAATTATTACGACAACCATTTCATAATTCCTTTGTCTGAATTATGTTTCACATAATAAATAGGACCTGTTGAATAAGAATTTTTTCAAATTTCATTATCCTATGAGACGAAGACAAAAGCACTAGAATATTTATCAAAGGTTTGATGTATTTTGTTTTTCAATAATATAAAGAATCATTTCATTCACATGTTTCTTTTTTTTTCGTTTGATAGAATCAATTAGGATGTTTTTTCATCATACGTCATATTTGTTTTAACTCGATATTTTTCTCCAATAATAAACTTTGTACATAGCTGTTGTCACGCATATGAAGAGAAACATCATTTTCATTAGATTCGTATCTTTATCATTAAACATACCTGAAGTGATTCATCAATAGCTATTTTTTTCATATTATCTATATTACAACATTATTTCTTTCAATGATGAAACTATATAAGAGAAATATAGTTCATGTATGTAAACAATAAGAACTTAAAAATTGCTTGGATGGACTAAATTAGTATCGTCGATTTCTCATAATATTAAAGTAAACTTGGAAGAGAAATATTTCATAGATTAATTCTTGATTTTTTTTCCAAAAACAAAAACTAATTGATTTAGACAAACGTTGTTTGTTGTGAACATAGAACATTCAATATCGTTTTATTATTATCTAATATACTATAGTAAACATTCAACATGTAGTTAAAGTAAATTTTGTAGAATCGTTTTTATAGAAGGTGATATTTCTATGAGAAAAACAGCTTCGAGTACGATGAGTTGAGCCGATGTTATTATTATTATTATTATTATTATCTGATCTTATAGATCTCGTGGATATGTAAACAAATCGAATTCAAAATAATAAACGGTGAAACGTCTTTCTCATAAAAAATAATCCAATGGTGAATACAGAAGACGGAATATTGCACCTGACCTGTATCCTCCTTTGAATGATAGATTGTTAAAAAAATTGCATAATGATTCATCACCGTCGTACAAAATATATTGAAGTAACTATAGGAAAAAAAATATTTACATATTAGAAATCACTCATACTTGTAATATCGTAATGATGCGTCTTCTTATATTTTTCTTCATCGTTTTTATTTGCGAGAAAGGAAGCGGAACGATATATCAATGTAATACAAATGCTTCATGTGGATGTTCAACTTCATCTACTCTTTTAACACGTATTGTTGGTGGTGAAACTGCAGTTCAACAATCTTGGTCATGGATTGTTTCTGTTCGTTCTCATGGAGAACACATATGTGGAGGATCAGTTCTTTCACCATCATACATTATTACTGCTGCTCATTGTATTAAAGATAAACATAATTTTAAAAGCATTACTATTCTTGCTGGATCACTAACTTTAAAACCTTCATCAAATGATTTATCTCAAATTCGTTCAATTACTAAAGTCTACAAACATCCTGATTATAATTCTCATTCGTTGATAAATGATTTGGTTCTTCTTCGTTTGTCTAGTCCATTAAATATGATATATGGAAATATCAAAGCAATCTGTTTACCATCTGGTACTGTTCCTCAACCACCAGACAATATGGATATGATAGCTATTGGCTGGGGTACAACATCAACGTGGACAGATGAATTTTCTTCAACCCTTCGTCAAGTTACAGTACAATCCATAGCAAGTACGTCTAATAGATGTCAACGGGTTATTTCTGATAGTAAACTACAATTTTGTGCTGGAGTACGAACTGGTAACAAAGGTAATACATTAATATTCAACTTATCCACTTATGTCAATTATTTTTTCTGTCTACAGATACTTGTAAAGGTGATGGTGGTGGACCACTAATGGCATTTGTTAATAACATTTGGCAACTTTATGGTGTCACATCCTATGGATATGGATGTGCATCACCTGACTATCCAGGAGTCTATACTCGTGTTAGTTATTACATAAAATGGATCAAATCTATCATGCCATTCGACGAAATTACGACTAGCACAAGCAACAATCCAATGACAACTATTACTACCACAAGCAAAAACCCAATGGAAACAACGACAATCACGAGCGAAGAATCAATGACAACTACTACAAGCGAAAGACCGATAACAACTATAACTTCCACAAGCGAAAAACCACTGGAAACTACGGCAACTACGAGCGAAGAATCAATGACTACTATAACTACTACAATAAGTGGAAAACCAATGGAAACTACAACTATCACTAGTAAAGAACCAATGACAGATATACCTATTACCAGTGGA
The DNA here is from genome assembly GCA_905250125.1 of Rotaria sordida. NCBI lineage: Eukaryota > Metazoa > Rotifera > Eurotatoria > Philodinida > Philodinidae > Rotaria > Rotaria sordida. The sequence continues at coordinate 110,126 of CAJNOL010000350.1, read as the reverse complement.
AAACCAACGGAAACTACAACTATCAGAAGTGAAGAACCAATGACAACTATAACCACCTCAAGCGAAGAACCAATGATAACTACGGCTAGTACAAGCAAACAACCAATGACAGAATTACTATTACAAATATCGAATAGTGATAAATATTTAAGAATTCAATTATTGCTTTTTATATTTCTTCTGCTAATCATAATCAGTATATTGACATTGCTCTTCTTCTTCTTTTATTATAAACCCATTAAATGGCCAATAGAACATTATAATCGGACATGAATATAACATTTGATACGAGTGAAATAAAAAGAATATTTTCTTATTATATTTATTTTCTATTGTAATTTTAAATTCTATATCTCTATTACAATAAAAACAACAAGACGTAGCTCACAGCAAAATACATCAATCTATAGAAGATTTGCTTTCTGTTTGAAAAAAAAATGCTTAACTAAGAAGATGGTAAACATATATAACGATATGACTCGCACTCAATATTTTATTATTAATAAATATCAAAGAATAATTAAATAATTTCAATTTTCCACCTGAGTATTGTTCTATGATTAATAAAAACAAACATGTCATTTTATCATACAGACTGCAAAAATCTAAAAGGAGCGTTGTCATTAAAAATATGAAACTACATTATATTCTGCTATGATGAAGAGTATGATTTATACTAGATTCATATCAATGAACCATAAAAAAAAACAATCTATGATGTTAATTAATATTTTGCTTAAAATATTTTCTTTATTGACATAATGACGAAATTGTCTATAGCTCGTAGCATTCAATGATTACTCTATTAAAAAAACTCATAACTACATTATTTCTTGTGTATTTTTGCCTCATTGAAGACTGTATTATATGGAGTATTTTTCATATACTTTTAGAGATGCTCATGATATCCTATATAAATTTAAAGCACTTAAGAAATAGTTACGAGAGAGATATAGCATAGTTAAATTTCAAATTCTATGATTTGAATCATGGAAAACTTGTTTTGAAGCAAAATCCATGTTATGGTCACATATATGGATCGATTAATACTAAATCTTCTTCAAAAATTCGCTCGTACTTCTCATTACATGAGTTTTTTTTACAAAAAATTATTTCTAATTAAACTTATGTTATTCTATTCAATTTTTTATATTGATTTTTGATATGGCATAGATTTTTTATGGTTAAAATGATTGAATATAAGTACATTCAATGTATCTTATTAGATAAAAGAACATGAGAGTGTCTCGATATTATTCGTAAAAATGAGGAATAATTCAATTCATGTTAGATAAATTTATTTTCAATATTTAGAATAAATATCGTCATTGGACTGAATTTTTTATCTTTCAATTAATCATAAAATACTTATTCTATACAACTTGGAAATCATATGATGTACAGCTAAAGAGATTTATTTGAAATCTAACATCATTCGATGAGAGCAGTTGATCAATGATTGATAGAAATCTTTGTACCTTTCTTTTTTTGTAATTAAACATCAACCGCTGGCATAGCGCACATTATAAAGAACGATTTATCGGTGGTTTTTGTCCTGTATGAATCGCACAGTATTGCATTTTAACTTTTCAACTGACCTTCGTTGATTTTCAGGAGTTTTCTATGAAGTTATATAACATAAGATGTAAAAGTCTTGGCTAAAAAGTCAAACTCTTCTAGAACATATTGCCAATTTCTACACGAATCAAATTGGTATTTATTAGAAACAGTTATACCTGAACTAGAAATGTTATGTTACACATATTTTTCCAGATCGAATTAAAGAAGGAGAAAAAGTAAAAAATTCAACGTGTCTTGAAAAGTTTCTATTTCTCGATTACTTTGTGCTACATGAACCAAATTCAAAGCAAAATATACAGGCAAAAATAGCGTATTAAAAATTGTACCCGTATCAGCTTTGACAACATTTTTGGGATGTATTCTTGACTGTCTAACCCAAAAAAATTGGAAATAAAAGTTTTTTTTTTAAATAGTATCTTTTGTAAGGATGCTCAGTATCAAAGGACCTCGGTCACAATCTTCAGAAACCATGCATGAATTGAATTTATTATGCGTTATTTGTTTGAAATATATCAGATCATGAAAGCTTAACAAGAAAGAAACTATATTTTGATACGAAAATCAAAAATAAACTTAACTTCCGATACAATATTGGAAAGAACACTCTTTACGCTACAAAAACCATTATTAAACATATGTTTTCAGTTCATTTCTGATATAACAAAAGTTAACAGAAAATAGAAAATGACGATGTGTGATGACCAAACCAAATCACAAGAACTTTTTTAGAGGTTTTTGGTCTTTAATTGTTCCTTCTTCTTAGATTCGTTCTGAAAACTACGTGCGGCACATAATTTCTAGTTCAGATATTGTTCATAACTTTCTCTTAATATGTAAAGTTATAACAAACAATAAACAGTATTTTTACTGCATTAGCTCGAAATGATGAACGGGAGAGAGAGAGAGAAAAAAATGCAGAGAAAAAAATAACGGTAGATAAAACCATTTGAAGAAAAAACACAAGCTCAGTTAAAAGAAGTTCTTATTTCAAAAATTGTTGTATTCAAATTTTCATAAACTATAATCAGTAATATTGACCTCAAATCAGTCAAGACGTTACTATTTAACATCAATAAAAAATCTTTTTTTTTTCGTTAACATCTTTGAAAGTTCATCGATATTGATAAATGAATAAAATTTTTTCTTGAAATCCATTTAAAAAAAAGCTAAGAAAATACCTTATTGATTTCTGAAGAAATTCTGTGATAAAATAGCAATCGAATGGACTTTTAAACAACATTAATGAATTAATTCATTATTGAATGACTCGAATTATTCACATCTATCGAACTTATTTAGATAAAAACTTCAAAAGATTTGGCTGCGTCGAAGAGAGTCGACCTATGAGTTATCGACCTTTGAATAACCCTAGCCCATGGTTTTTTTCCTAAAAACCAGCCCAAATGTGAACCACTCATCTAATTCCTTTACATAAATTTTTAACACATTAACCCTTTGACCGCTGACATACGAGAGAGATAAAAGTATTTTTTTTATTCACACTTCTTTTTTACGGCACAATTCTAGAACATACCATTACGAAATGCTATATCACAAACTTCAGCTGTCTGATGTTTATGTCTATGCAAGCGAATGTAAAAAACATGTACTATGATTGATTGAGTTAGTTTATGACATTAACAAAATTCATGACGCATATATGCATTGGCGACTGCCAAAGGGTTAATGAATAAACATATTTTGAGTACTGGTAGTTGATGATGTATAAAGAAATGTTCGGTAATGTATTCGACAATTTGGAAAAATCTACAATTCTCTCGAATTCATCAGCATTTTCTGATTTTCCGGTCAGATAACAAAAATGATTGTTGTCTCAAAAGAACTTTCATTCGTTCGAATGTATACTGCTTTGCATGTGATGATGAACCAGATATGTAATCTAGGAATAGAATTTGGATTAGAGAAAAGTAATTGATGATGATGTTGTCACTGTTGATGAACAAAAAGAACTAAACAAGAATATTTTATTGAATACAAAGAAAGTGTTTTTTTAAGATAGAGACAATTTTATCATTTTCTTTGTTTTGTTTTATATATTTGCTGTTCATTGCATGTTTTAGCTAATGAAAGAATTATATATAATATTTGAAAATGAAATTTAGGGAAACTACACAACATTTTTTGAAATTTTTATATTTTATTAATAATCAGAGACCGAAAACGAACGGAACGAAATTCAAACTACTGTAGTAAAACTTGATTCGATTCGATCTCTACTAATTATTATAATAACTATTTCATAATGCTTTTGTCCCAATTATGTTTCATATGACACATAGGTGTTGTGGAATAAGAATTTTTCAAATTTCATTATCTCACTATACGAAGAAACAAAAGAAAAAAGTCGTTTGTATTCTGATTTATAATTTTTTTGTTCAGCGTTTATCGATGTCCAGTTAGTTTTGTCTCAACGACTGATAACAAATAACATATTCTATTGAGGAAAAAATAAAAATAAACATGAAAATTTATCATCAATGAACTAGTATATTTATCGAAAGTTTGATTCATTTTATGTTTTTAATAATATAAAACAGTTGTTTCGTTTACATGTTTGATTTCTTTCTTTTAATAATATTGATTAAGTCCTTTTCTCGTTATATGTCATATTTGTTTTATTTCGATATTTTTCTCTCATAATATATTTCTCCATAACTGTTGTTTACTTATGTGAAGAGAAATATCGTTTTCATTAGATTCGTATCTTCATCATTAAACACATGTGAAGTACTTCATCAATAGTTGTTTCTTTTCCTATTATCTTTATTACATGGTTATTTCTCTTAATGATAAAATTATTCAAGACAAATATGCTTTATATATATATAAACAAAAATTTAAAAATTGTTTCAACTGATCAAAATAGTATAGTCTAGATATTGTAATATCAAACTGAACTTGGAAGAAAAATATTCTAAAGATTATTTCTCGTTTTTCCTAAAAATATTTTGTAGTAAACATGCAAAATGTTGCTCGAATGGATTTTGTAGCAATCTTTTCATTTGATGTGAAGTTTCTACGAGAAAAGCTTTGAGTAGAAATATTTGTGCCAATATTATTCTTTCAAGTTATATTTCTCATTGATAGGTAAACAAGTCAAGCTCAGAATAGTAAACGGTGAGACCTCTGTCTCATTATAAATAATCCAATTATGAATACAGAGAATGGAATATTGCACCTAACCTTTATCCTACTTGGAGTGTTAGACAGTTGAAAAAATGCATAATGATTCATCTTCGTCATAGGAAGTATATTAATGTCACTCTAGGGAAGAAACACCTACAAATTATCAATCATTCATATCTGTAATATCATAATGATGCGTCTTCTTATATTTTTCTTCGTCGTTTTTATTTGTGAGAAAGGAACCGGAACAATATATCAATGTAATACAAATGCTTCATGTGGATGTTCAACTTCATCTACTCTTGTAACACGTATTATTGGTGGTGAAATTGCAGTTCGACAATCTTGGTCATGGATTGTTTCTGTTCGTTCTCATGGAGAACACATATGTGGAGGATCAATTCTTTCACCATCATTCATTATTACTGCTGCTCATTGTTTCAAATACACAACTGATTTAGCAAGTATCACTATTCTTGCTGGATCACTAACTGTAAAATCTTCATTGAATGATTCATCTCAAGTTCGTTCAATTGCTCAACTCTACAAACATCCTAATTATGACTCTTCTTTATTGACAAATGATTTGGCTCTTCTTCGACTGTCTAGTCCATTGAATATGACACACAGAAATATCAAACCAATCTGTTTACCATCTGGTACTGTTCCTCAACCATCAAACAATATTAGTATGATTGCTATAGGTTGGGGTACAGCATCAACGTGGCCAATAACACTTTCTCCAACTCTTCGTCAAGTTACGGTACAATCCATAGAAAATACATACAGTGGATGTCAATACCTTATTTCTGATAGTAAACTACAATTTTGTGCTGGAGTACGAACAGGTAGCAAAGGTAATACATCAATATTAAATATATTGACTAATTTCAATAATTTTTTCTGTCTGCAGATACTTGTTATGGTGATAGTGGTGGACCATTAATGGCATTTGTTAATAACATTTGGCAACTTTGTGGTATTACATCCTATGGATATGAATGTGCATTACCTGACTATCCAGGAGTCTATACTCGTGTTAGTTATTACATAAAATGGATGAAATCTATCATGCCATCCAACGAGATTACAACAACTACATCTAGCACAACCAAAAAACCAATAACAACGTTGACTACCACAAAAAAAAACCCAATGAGAACTACGACTACCACAAACAAAGCACCAACGAGAACTACAACTCGCACGAGCAAGCAACCAATGGCAGTTAAAGTGGCAGAACTAGTATTTCAAACATCAAATAATGGTAAACATTCAACAATTGAACCATTGTTTTTTATAGTTTTTCTGTCAATAATAACTAGTATATATCCATTTCTTTTGTTAGTTTTTCTCTAATCATTTTACTGTAATATCATTTACTGAACAATAAAACATTATGATCTGGCATGAATACAACATTTTATGTTAACGAAATAAAAAGAATATTTTCTTATTATATATGTTCGAACTGTAGTTTCAAATTTTGTCTCTATGTCACAATAGAAACAACAAGAAGCAACTCGTATCTAAACATATCAATGTACAGAGAATTTGGTTTCTGTTTGAGAAAGTGCTTAACGAAGACATGGTAAATATATATAACGAAATGAGGGTGTGGATGTGGATGTGGCGTGTGCTTCTGTTCAACCACACTCACCTACATCCCACATCCTAATTTTTCTTCAATTGTAAGGTTGCTACTTTTTTATTTCTTCAGGATACCAAGCATTGATATGAATTACATGTCGATAAATTACACAAAAATTTTTCGGAGGTTTTTAAAGTCGAAGTCGGAATCGAAATCGAAGAAGAAATTTTTCCAGAGTCGAAGTTCAAATCGGATTTGAAAAAAAATTTTTGCAGGCTCGGAGTTGAAATCGGAATTAAAATGGATGACTCCGCTGGTCATTAACACTCGCACACCCATGCCTACACACTCGAAGAATGCGTTGGCCTGAAGGTGCTAGACAGAGTAGTATTGTTGTTGGTGGAAATGGTAATAGGAGAGCAAGCAAATAAACTCTTCAGTCCTTTAGATTTAACATTCGATCGACAAAGCAATTTATATGTTGTCGACAATGGAGATTACCGAGTACAACGATTCAATATAGATTCTAGTTCAAATTTTTAATTGCTAAGAGTGGACTTTCATGCACTATTACTTTTGTTGTGAAGTCCTTTTTTTGTTAAACTATCTTTCCAATAAGAAATTTTTGATTAATATATATTTATTGTTGTTTGAAAGTAGAGTTTTATTTAATGAAATTTAGATTGCATTTTCAAAATGTTTTTCCGTTCGCATCCATTGAAGAAACTCGCTAATACTCTCATTGTTTATTTTATACAATGATTGTGATAACATTATTTAAAATAACTTACGTAGAACAGCTCTATTCATTTATTGAATCGATGTCTTTAATTTACGTTCGCGTTTTTGTTCGATCGACCATCTTAATTGTTTAGATCATGTCAAGAAAATTATAATCAAAGACCGATGAATTAAGCCATATTTTTAATTTCAATCACAATAAATCATTATTGAGACAATCTATAACATATAACCAAAAAGTTGATAAGAAATAACTTGATTTAGCAATTTAACATGCAATAATATTTTCGGTTTTATTAATTTTGATGTGGACTATCGCCATTAAAATCTGCAAATTAAACTATACACTTATCCTTGCAATATTGCTGTAAAGTTTTAAAAAAATCTAATCACTGTCTGTTCACTATGAATGCAAAGCGATTCACATGAAAAGCAAAACAATTAGCTTTCAATATGGAGTTATGAAGTGTTATACCGTTTCCTTTTTTCCATATTGAAATGATAAAAATTTGATTACAAAAAATACATACCGTAGAAATAAGTAAGTGTGAGGTTATTTTCATCATTTACACAAAGAAATACGTTTATATATTTGATAGACAGAAAATTTTATCACAATGAAAATGTAAGGAGAAAGTGATAATCTGATGTCTTATTTTTCTAAAGCTGAATTGACAACTCTGTTATGAAACGATTTCTCGTTATATATTATTTTATTTGATAAGATTAAAATTGATTTTTTTTTCTTTTAATACATTGATGCAATGAAGTTATATTTTAAAATGATATTAATCTTTTCAGAAATAACTTTTTCGATAAATCACAATACCAAAAATAAATCATCAAAAACAAAAAATTATATTTTCCATTGGCACATGCTGTATAGCAAAGTAGTGGGAAAAAATTACAAATGACAATATTTTCTATGAAGACCTGCAAGGTGTCAATAACAAAAGAAGATTTTGATCGCAATAGAAAGAAGAAATTAATACAGACAACAGATGACTTATGTAGTATATTGAAAAACTGATTCATTAATAGAGTCGTGTGGAATCAAACTTTTTGACTTTGACTTCAGGAATTTTCTTTACCGTAAGTCTGGTTACAAAAAGAAAACTTTTTTTTCATCTCAAATTTCGGCTTCGACTCCAAGAAAGCGTTAAAGCTTTCCTGTTGTAATATAGTAATATCTAAACTATTCTGTTTTCTTTTTTCTACTATTTGTCTATATGAATATTTTTTTAATGTGGTTTTTCAATCTTGAAACTTATGTATAAAGGTAAAAGGTAAAATATTATTATAGAATATTTGTTCGTTACTTATTTGATATGGACTCGAAAAAAATAAAAGTCTTCTCAATTGAACTTCGAAAATATTTTCCTCGTAGCTCCGATTTGATCTCAGGCTTGGAATCAGTCCGTTTAAATGTACCAATTAATCAACTAGTTCTTTTGAGAAAATGTTTGTTAGTGAGAAAGAACTCTTTCAAAATTTTTCATACAATAACTTATATTTAACAACATCTATACTTCGTTTTGTCTGATTTTTTTAAAAGAAAGATATAATTTCTTTACAAGAATGGATAAGTTTAATATTTTCTTATTTGAAAACATTATTTAACACAATTGAAAGACTTCTAAATTCATATAAAGCTAGTACTATCGATGAAAAAACAAAAAGAGATACAAAGTTCAGTTTTTATACTAAGCTTCATATTCTTAGATTTCTTGATAACTAGATATTGTCACAGTTGTATGAGGTAGCAATTGGAAACATTTGCGTTATATATTTTTGAATTGTCAAATAGAACTCGTCGTGTACAACATTTTCCGACCACATGTGGGATCAACCCTACGAGTTTCAAATAAAAACGAGCAAAATATAGTGGCTTCAGCGCTCGAAAAGTTGATAAAAAACCGGTGAAAACCGGATCGGTAATCCAGCTGATCTGATTTCAAGGCTGCTCGGTCTCAATCAGAGTCGAAAGCGGTTTCGGTGTCCAATGCAAGGCTCTATTCGTTTAACATGTTATAAAAATTAATAAAATCTTTAGAGAAGAGAAACAGATTGAATCTTCGAACTCATTTTAGGTTTCCTAGAGTAAATTTTTTCCGACGATGCTATGCTTAAATAATGAACCGGATGATGAAATCATATGAACAAGAAAACATTATCTTATTTGATTACGTCTCAAATCTTTTCTTATAAAAATGATGATCAATCTAGGTATTCAAAAAAAAGAAAGCTTTCTTTTTTTTATTAATTAATTTAAACAATAAATCGAAATATTAAAAAAATTCGTTTTACAAAACAGTATTTTCTATAAAATTTATAAGAGAAAAATTTGGATGATATTTAAGCCAAAAGGTTATCAATCAAAATTAAACATTGATTTATTTTTTTTTTCATATTTTATTTCATCTTTATGATATATTTTTAGTCATACATATACCATTCGAGATTATATGAATAAATATGAAAAAGTGTAGTTCATAATTTAATGATTAATCAATACAATAAGTTATGTCGGTTAGGCATTTTTGTTTCTAAAATTAGAAGAAATTTTTATAAATTTTAAATGTCTCTTTCAAAAAAACAAAAAATCTTTTTCATACCTTTATTGTCTTCGATTTTCCAGTTTTGCTTTGCAAATTTTTTCGTTTATTTGTTGTTTCTTGATCTGTAACGCAATCATCATTGATATTTACTGGAAATGAACAGTGTGGACAAGCAACAGTTTTCTCTATTGAAGCATCAGCAGTGTCTTCTATTAATTAAACTAAATGATTTTCCTATGAATATTCAAACTTTTCTTTTTGTTACCTTTCAAAATTGTGGAATACACTGTTGTATCCCATTCAGTTTTATATGATGTACCATCTGCACTTAGTGTACATAATGTAAATGCCAATTGTGATTTACCAAGCTGAAATTTTTGTATTAATTTTTTTGGTGTTAATTTCAACTGTTTTTCTGGAGTTTGTTCATCGATTTTTCCTAAAGCATCTTGGAACGGATGGAATGGTTTAAGCGGTTGAAGTGATTTTAATGCATCTTGTTTTGCTTTAATTAATACTAAATAAAGTCTATTTTTAACATAATATGATATATATAGAAATGAGATATGTATATATGTACTTCATGGTCCCCGAAGAATCAGCGTTGATGTCTTCAAAAATAGGATTACAATCGGGTGTTTCAGATGAATCATTGTTAGCTTGAAATTGATATGGCATAGTATATATATCACCATTTTCAGTAGGAATTGTGAGCCAATCAACTCGAATCCTACCACGAATACCGGGCGGCACCTACAATGTTGATTGTTTACAAAGAATAATAATAATAAAGAATGAGAAGAGATTGGTATTACTCTGAGTGTAATGAAATGATTGCCACGACGATCGGCTACATATCTTGGTTTTCGTGTTTTACCATTTTGAGCAAAATAATCACTTTTATACCGTGGTCGAAATGTTTCTTCTAACTCATTAACCAATTCAATTTTATGAGATGATTGCAATAAGGTTTTTGGTATGCCTACATCAACGGATGATGAAAGGAAAATTGGCTTGTTTGATTTCACCTTTTTATTTTTGCCTATTTCAATATCATAAAACAATATTAATTTAAGAAGAAAAAGACTTCATTTACCAATATTATAAACTGATAAATCATCGATGACGAGCAAATCCTGATAACTATCAAAAATTGGATCTGAAAAGAAATAATTAATTAGTAAGTTTGAATTTTTGATTTTATTACTTAATGCAAGTATTGGTCCAAAATATTTATCAAATTCATTAGGTTCAACCGGTTGATTCATTGACTCTATATATATAAAAAATCAAAATTTGATCCAATATTTGTTCTCATTCTACCGGCTAGATCCTCCGATTCGCAAGTGCCAACAATATTCTCGACCAATATTGAATCAGAATTTAATAAATCCAAAAATGCATCATCGAGCACTGGATTGTATAGAATGGGATCACCATAAGAATTATCACTATGAACTTCTACAGATAAATCATCAGATCCCAAATACGAAAAACTATTGAATAAGGTCATGATTGCTTGATATTTTGGTTTGTTTTTTACTGTTAGAAGCAATTTTGCAATGGTAATAATTAATAAGATTACATTGCCTAGAAAGTATTCTATGGGGAAAAAAGTTTTTTCTTAAGAACTACATTTCGAAGAAGCAATTCTTACCACTGATTGACAATAAAAATATCTATTTTTGAATTGTTTTTGCTCCCTATTTTATATAGTGGGAAAAAGTTTTATCGATGGGTTTTTTCCAAGCAAACTTCCATTCTAGGAAGTAGAAGAAAAGATCAAGAGAACAGAAAAGAACAAAAAAAAACAACAACATGTGCGTTCGAGCACATTTTTTTTGCATTCCTTCGAAAGGTATAGTGGATCTATGATAACATGTTGCTTAGTGAAAATAATATTCTGAGTCATGATGACAACTTAAAATTGCGACTTAATAAATTATGTATTTTTTTCACCCTAAAGTTATAAATATGCTTATTTTTCGTCGCATCAACAGATAAAAAGTAAATATTGTCTTATGATGCAAAACAGGTAGTTTACAGACGAAAAAAAAAACACAACAAACAATAATATTTTTATATTTATGTGAATGAAAAATTTGAATGAGATGTATTTGAATTAATTTCCTTAGGAAATTTATATATCTTTATTTGTTCATGATTCGATATATAAATGAAAATTGAAAGTGTCAATAAATAAAAACTGAAGGAAAATAATTCAATGATTACTATTAAAATTATTCATTCAAAAACATGATACCCATAATTCAAGAAAATTAATAAGAAAAAATTCCACCTATGTCTTCCTATAAACTAGTAATATCAATTTACTTTTGGATTAGTTTCTATCTTAACTAACAATAATAGAAGAGTTGTTAATCAACTAGAAATCTAATAGTTTCACTATGTACCAACATCTGTAATCAATATTCAAAATAAGAATTATGATGAGTTTATCGTTGTCTAATCAATCATTCTTTGATACAAATACGAATAATACAAAATTTTTTGTGCTAGCAATTGATAGTTAGCTTGGATAGGAAGGTATCTAGAAATGATTTCTTCTGAAGCTGGAAAATTTTTATTCAAGAAATACGTTTCGTTTACAATAGTGGACAAAAGTTTTGTCTTATTCAACCCCAATCAACATATGGACTACAGATATAAAAACTTATCTGGACATGTATATTTTGTCAAGAATGTAGATCAATGTCAAAATTCTGCATCGATGGCTTATGAACAAAGAAAATTATCATGAATAGCACCTGTTGTCCGTTTGTACTCTATAATTCTAGTAAAAAACCGAGTTTTGTAGATTCGATGATAGCTCATTACGTAGTGCTATGTGTCATGTGTCTACACAACTAATTTCATAGAAGTTCATGAATTCTTTTCTAGAACTGTGAAACTTTTCCTATGATCACTAGTGTGAAGAAACATCCTTTGTTGTCCTTTGAGATCAAAATTCAGTATTATTTCAGTGAAAAAAGTTCAAAATTTTAAAAAAGTTTCTTGTACAGTTGAACATTATTGTCCATGAGTTTCAAAAATGAACCTTGCACTAAACAAAAATAACAGAGCTATGACCATCGTATTAATGATTCAGATACACCATTATTCGATCAAATGAGCACATATTTTCGATAAATGAAGATCTTGAACTGAACGCCAGTAACATGGATCATTTCAGACAAAACGAGACATATTTACCTTCCATTTGACTTTGATTCTTTACAAGAGATTTTTCAGAATATATTCTTTTTTGCATAGACGTATGTAAAAATGTTGACTCTTTCAACTGACTATTAATTAAAAAATAATTAGAGAATATCTCTCAAACCATACAAGAGAAAAATCCGAAAACTTCAGGATACACTCCACAGCACAAAGCACATCTATGATAAAATTTTCAGCGTGATCAGACTCCAAAAAAATTTTTCTCTTAAAAACCAGCATTCTAGAGATTTTCTACAGTCGAGAAACAAAAATTTTTGTCTTACCATCATCTAGACATTTTCAAGAAAAATCAAAAATTAGTTATGTATTTGTTTAAAAACTCGTGAAAAGTTTAATTGATAATCTTCTGACAGATTCAAAAAGCTCACTCTAACGGAAAGATGCCATTGATAATAATTCTCTTCCAACACGTATAATAGCTAAGATTTGATAGGGTGAAGACTTTTGTTCACGCGTACATATGTATTATGTCTAACGAAATCGTGACCAATTAAATTCTTGTAGGAAAAGGAGGGTGAAATTATTTCGTGCTGCAATTCCTTGTTTGCTCAATAGCAACCGTCTTTTATAAAAGTTTTAACATGTCTTCAAATATACTTAAGAAAAAAAAACAATGAGATTATTCAAACATTCTTTGAATTCCACGCTCTTCCTTTTTTGAATAGAGTAGAAATAAAATAAACAATACCTCGAATCAAAACAAAAAAATGAAAGCAAATCGCTGATATATTGATATTTATTTTATCGTTGTTGCTGTTTTTTTTTGCGCTCAATCTAGCTCATTACAAAACAAAGAATCTGCCTCTAATCGTGACCATAATAAGTTCGCAAAACATTAGTAATGCCAAAATACATGTCTATCAAGATTTCGTGTATGTAATATATCCCAAATGAAAAAAACCGATATAAAATAAATCTTATTGATTGTTATGCATTTTTCTTCTTTTTATTGGTATGTTTTCCTGTATTTGTCTGTAAATATTGTATTAGAAGTATTTTTATAATAAAGAAATTCTTAACTATACTTTTGAACAAGAACGTGATGTTTCATGATTTGATTTACGTTGATATATGCCATGTAATTCTAAACCAGCATCGGGATCGAATGAGTGTGCACAGCATGGACAATTGACACGGTGATTTGTATTAACTCAAAATACAAAAAAAAAAGACGTTCCTGATAAAACATACCATAGGAAAAACACTCATCTACCTAATGGAATTGCAGTTGATTCTACAAAAAAGAAATTATTCAAATTTATTATATAAAATAAAATATATAGGCAATTAATGATTTACCAATTGCTTTTTTTGATGCTGCTGATGCTTCAGAAATCACCGATGAAATAATTGTTGTTTCTGGATGGGGTTTAAATAAACCATTTGGTAGTTTTGTACATAATGTAAATGCTAACTGTGATTTATCTAATTGATATTTATTAATTAATTCTTTTGGTGTTAACTTTTCTTCATGAATTATGTCTAAACTTCAAAAATTTTTAAAAAAATAAAAAAATTTCTATTGTTAAATTTTACTTTGTATATGAGCAGTTCTGTCATTAAAAAGTATCAATGGTTGAACATAATTAAGTTGATCTAATTTAGATTTTATTAAAACAAGTTGAAGTCTATATATATATATGTATTAAATTAATAACATTATCGAAAACTATTTTTTACCGCATAATAGATTGAGTTTCTCCAGTATTTTCTATTTGTATATAGATCGGATTTTCGTCAGATACATTAATATCATAATGATCTTTTTGAAATTTATATGGACTATAATAATGTCCATGACCTCCAATAAATGTTGTAATTAATGCAACACGAATATAATCATTTTGTATATCATATTGATATTCGGTTGGCAACTAAAGATAATGAGAACAGAATGTTTTCTTAATAAAATTATTACTTGTAATGTTATAAAATGATTAGATGCATTATCAGCAATATAACGTGGTCGTCGAACAGTACCACTTTGTGGAAAATAATCACTTTTATAACGTGCTCGATACGTATTTTCTAATGGATAGGCAAGTTGTAATTGTTTTGAATTTGTAATAGCAACACGATTCGAAAGATGAATTGATGATTCTGATGCTAAATTCGATGAAATAAATATTTCGAAAAAAGAAATGTTTGTTTAAATATGTATTATACGCTTTTCTATATGGGATTGAACAACAGGTAATGATTTATCATGCGATTTATTTATCGTTGATTGTTTCTCATTTTTTGTATCTGTAGGCAAAGATTTATTTTTTTATTGAAGATTAAATCAAAAATAAGAAAACGTACTATATATTGAATTGTCTAATTCAGTTGAATTTAAATTTTCGACAAAGTCTTTTAAATCTTTATATAATTCATTGATATGGTCTATGGGATGAACAGATGTAAACTAATAATATTTATCAATGAAATAAAAAACGATGTTGCATACTCGGCTCTAAATCAAACAAAAATAAAAAGGAAATAAAATCTTTTCTTTTTTGGTTTATAAAAATCAATTGATACCGGGAGAATCAGTTTCAGAAAATGTTTCCAATGGATTGTAATCATAAGCAACACGAAAACCTAAATTTACGGATAAAACATATTAAAGACAAAAAAAAAGACTTTCTCATTCTATTAATTGAAATACTAATTTCTTCGTCGATTGATGGAGATTGAATCAAGTCTGAAGAAATTTAAAAAAATCAATAAAGAAATAGTTATTAAATGAATTATCTATTATATACTATCAAGCGAAGTCAACTCAGTATCTTCAGTTGAATATGAATGGAAATCCATGTCTGAAAAAAATACAATTAATTATAATAAAACTACTATTTTATTATTTGACTTTTTTTACTGCTCTAATGTGTATATATTAGAATCATATTATCAGCTGATGCTTCCAATCAAACTTGGTTTTTATATTATAGAGCCTTTCAAAAAAAAAAAAGAATGGTGAGTAATAAATGCGTGGATATTATTCTTGAATTGATCATAGGACGCATAAAAAAGACGTATGACCTACGTTGTGTTAAGACACAAGCAAAAAAAAGGTTAGCTAAACTTATGTTAAATCGAAAATTTGTGAAGGCCATTGATAAGAGCTGTTTCGTAAGACTACTTAAAAGAGAACCATATATATTTATATCATTATTATACTTTGTCTACTGGTGAAACTATCTTCCATAATGAAGCTTGGAATTTTCCAACTTAATTTTTGCCGACATATTTTTCTTTCGTCATTCTGTCGCATTTGTTTTTTTACATGTTTGTGTCATGCATTACTTTAGCAACTCATATGACACTACAGCAAAAAAAAAACAGCGACAGGTA
This sequence comes from Rotaria sordida, assembly GCA_905250125.1. Taxonomy (NCBI): domain Eukaryota; kingdom Metazoa; phylum Rotifera; class Eurotatoria; order Philodinida; family Philodinidae; genus Rotaria; species Rotaria sordida. The sequence goes on along the minus strand of CAJNOL010000350.1, from coordinate 93,932 downwards.
CGATTTAGAAATAAGAAAAATTTGGCGTACTTTGAACGATAAAGAGTACTATCGAACAAATGTACAGAGAACGAAAAAAAAGAAAAATTATACAATCACCATTTGAGATTAATGTATAAATAAGAAAAATAAAATAATAGAATAATTTTATTGAAAAACTTATTTTATGATGAATAATATTTGAGTTAATAATAAAAAATTTGAAGAAAAGAAAGCACTCAATAATTCTTATGATTAAATCATTTCATTCTATGAAAATAAAATACTAAAAAAAAACAATTTCTTGATTAATTAACTGTTGCTACAAAAGTCATGCAAGACAAGTGCGGCATTAGTACGGATGAGGCCATTCGGCAACGGTCATTGTTGATGATCCATGTCGGAATTAATACACTGGTTTGAAACACGTATCACCTAAAATAAACAAATTTATTATTCTATGTATTTTTCAAATAAATTTTTTATGTCAATGAAAATGTATATTTACCGGAAGTCCAATTAACGGTGGTGTTGATGATTTAAATCTTTTCGATGAATTCGAAATTTGCATTTCGAAATTAGACTCTTCTTCTGAAAGACTTTCAGTTGAACATGATGCTGTTCGTTTACTAGATTTTTGTGTCATTATTTCTAAAATTCAAATATACTCGTCATATTGTATTTAGTATTTTAATAAAGAAAACTTACGTTCATGAACAATTTCAGTTTCACATGTAATATTCGAAATAAATATCATATTATCTTCTTTTAAAGCAAGTTGAAAAACCAACTTGTATGATAATAGATCATAATTCTTTTTAAAACACTTTACTTTCGGAACTTTTTCCATGTTGTGATCATTTAAGATTGTATCTATATATAACACAAAAAAAAATATACGTAATAAAAACAAACAAAGAAATTAAATTAAAATACAAACATTTCTCTGTTGTTCCAAACATTGTATTTGTATTAAATGGTGTAAGATCAAACGTATAGTCATTATATTTTTTATATAAAATTGACAGACGTCGAAATCTACGAGTTAAAAAAAAATGTTATTGAAATTCATTTGTTATGTTTTTGATGGTTACTTACTCTTTTTCGCCATTATTTATGTCAGATTGTCTTAAAGGAATAAATATACATCCGTATGCAATTTTTATCATATCTGCTTCACGATAAATAATATCATTAGCATGAACAAATGTTTGATTGTTGGGATTATCTGTACTTGTTACTATCGTCATAATAATTCCCAACGTTTGATTTTTAGCTGATAAAATATGTTGCAAATTTGGTAACTAAAAAATCAATATGGAATAATTCTTTTTTTTTATCAGAAAAGAAAAACAAAACAACAAACATTAATTGACATTGGATGATATCGTGAGTCTGGCAAAAATCGTGAACCATCACATTCATAACGTATACGATTATTTGCCTTCGGTTGTTGTTTAACAAACATGACACTATCAATAATTTCAAATATAAATGGATTCATTTGATACATTAATGCATTTGAATTTTCAATAATTTGTTGGAACATCGGCATATTTATAATATCCAGATTTTGATCTAAAGTTGGATTTGGAATCATCTGCCTATCATCAATAATTGCACGGTTATCTCGTTGTTCATCTATAATAGACATATAAATTATAATTGATTTTGAGAAAAGACTTAAGCAACAAACCTGATGAAAAACGAAAGAGTTCTGATGAAGTATTTCCATTTGTAGTTTCAGGATATGTATCATCGTTACTAATAGATAGTAAGGATGATAAAAAATCATTTGGATTATCATCATTCAATCCTACAGCTAAAAGAATCGCTGGATATGAAATAATACACTGTATTAGATTCAACTTACTATTACTAAATGGAAAACTATTGAAAATACTTGAATAATCTCCGTTTGGGAATAAATCGTCTAGAGAAATATCGTCAATAGAGTCTGTGAAGTTGTCCATTAATTATGGTTACAATAGATATGATGCGTTGTATGCGAAGTTTTACTGAGCAAGAAATGAATTTATACAGGCGAGACTACTCTTAATAATTACATCTCTCGCCCATTGTGGGCAAGTAACGTTTTTTTTTGTATTATTTGCTATGAATCAGATAAAAAATAAATATTGACAGAAAAAGAAGAAAAACAGGCTTGTATAGATGCCGACAGAGTACATTGAAGAAAAATTCAACTCAATAATTTCACAACACCATATTAATAAAATGTATGCGTAATTGAAACTAACTATGAAGCACCATAAGTAAACATTTTTATTTTTATCAGTTTTTTTTCTAACCTTTCAGAGTTTATCAAGTGACAAATGAAGTTAGTAAAATATAAATAAATATTTTTAAAACATACTATTTAACAAAAAAAATTGCGAAAGTCAATGTTTCACTTTGAATTTCGCAATAATAAATAATCTGTATCGAAATTCGTGAGTATTCACGAACTTGAAAACTTTTAGAACAAATCGAGATCTTATTTTATATTTATTTATCAAGTGTTTAGTTAGTTTATATTCGAATTAAAAACTTTTTTGCGAATAAAATCAAAGAAGAATTTATTAAACTCTTCTGAAGTCTCATAAACGTTAAGGATACCTTCCGCCATTTTTTTTTGCTTACTTCTAGTGTTCGGAAAGAATACAACCGATCAGGCTGAAATTTTTACCACGAGCACAACACCTGAAATAACGAGACACCTGTTCGAAGAAAAAACTTTCAAAAAGGATTTTCTATATTGCCATGTTCTGATACATTACGATTCTTCTCTGATTTTGTCCAATCAGGCTGTAATTTTTAATACAGATATTTTGGAAGTATTCTCCAAGGGTAGAAGCAGCCGTTTTGATTTTTGACCTTTGTCTTCTGATTTATAGGATTCTAAAAGCCAAACCTCTGATATCTTCACGATTTTTTTCTCGTAACAAAAAACAAACAGAAAGTGAGATTTTCGTAAAAAGTCAAAACTACCTACAAGATATGGTCTTAAGTATCTTCAAAAAGAAATGTTCGGCCCAATCGGATAAAGTTAGAGAGGAGTTGTAATGTAAAGGACATGAAAATATAGAAAATCCTCTTTGCAATTATTTTCTTCGAATACATGTCTGCTTATTTTAGGTGCTCTATCTGTCGTAAAAATTTCAGATTGATTTGCTGTATCCTTGTCAAGAGGCACAGGACAGAAAGATATATTCTTAAACAAAGACCAAACTTAATGATTTTTTTCAATAAATTTCTATAAAGCACTTGAGTACGATAGAATATGTTTTATAACGAAATTCGTAAAGATCTCTTTAGCTAATGCGAGTCTCATTTGGAGTAAAATACTCGTCTGCTGGATAACACTATTGATAAATTAAGGTTCTAGAGACAAAATCAAAAGCTTGATATTCTTCCTCGCTCTGACAAACATCTTAAGGATTTATCGATCTTATTTTTATTTATCATATTGGACTTCTGCATGATAGTGATTTTTAGAAATTAACAGAGGAGCAGACAGAAGCAGCATGCATATATCGAAGTACAATATAGTATATGTAACAAACAGTGTAGTTACATTGTATTTGCAAGTTCACATTAAAGAACTAAAAAACAATCTACACATATTGTACACACAAAGTGATCCAAAACATTTGGAATCTTTTCAAAAAAATTATCTTTTTTCCTCTCATCTTAAAAATTGAAAAATGTTTAAAGTTTGGTATGTAATTTCTTATAAGTAGATGAATTTTATCGTTTATATTTATACCCCGAACCTGACTAATAAGGAAAGTAAAAAGGTTTATATTTTAAAGAAGTTGTTTACTCATGTTTTAAAAGCAAAAAAAAAAGACTAACATTTTTATTTATAATATATATAATAATTAATTTTCAACGCAAACATAATCATTTTATTTTTTCATGTCGTTAATCTTTCTTTTTTACTATAGAAGTGTATTCAACATAACTCTACTAATATCTTTTTTTATTTTACTGTTCTTATTAAATGCTTTTCTTTTCTAAATTTCATACAAAATTTTAACTATTTTTCATTTATGAGATATGGGTAAAATGTTTGTTACCTGTTACGGGTCGAAAAAATGTCACAAAATGATCCCAAACAAATGATTACAAACTTTTTTTTCTCTTCTATTTATGATCCTTTATACGCAAACAATAAAAGCTTATCGTAACTAAAGTATATACATTCTTAAATTTCAGATTCAGAAAAAAAACATGGATCTGCATCTTTTGTGCACTCACACGCACTTCTTGGAGAAACGTTTGTGCCATCCTATAATATTTTTTCAGCTCATAACACTATTTGTTAGTGTTTGTCTTAGTAAAGAAAAAAAAATCTTTAAACAAGTCTCTATTATTGATAAAAATTTCAGCTCATTCGGTTGACATCTAGCACAGATATTTAAACTTCTTATCACCAAGTTATTTATAGACCACCGTTTATACTTACCATGCGACTCAGCATGGTGAATTACTACTGCCTAACTGCTTTTCTAAGTGATCACGGATCAATTGGCCAAAATTGGTAGTCTCAGGAAAAGTCTTATAATTCTCGAATGGAACATGTTAGGAATGCTGGCCTTGCGTAGATCGATAGAGAAGAACTTTTTCTATTAATTAATCTTTTGAAAAGTTCCTATCAAAAGTTATTCGAAAAAAGACTGAAGCAGATTATATTTTCAAATGGATAGTAGAATCAGTAATTTAAACCAGCCTTTCAAACTACAACGTTTTCACAGAGAAATTAATTGATTATTGGTTAAAATTTTATTTTTATTTAGTTGAATTGAATTCAAGAAAAGAAATTACAAATTGAAAATAAAATCTTTAGAAATATAGAAAATATAATGATTGATCATAGGTTTCTTTTGTTTTACTTTAATTTTTAATAAAAATTCATAGTGATAAAATAAAATTTTTCTTGATTAAAAAGAAAAAGCGAATGAGGCCCTTTAGCAAAAAACATTCATTCATGTCATTTAATGAAAAAAAGAATAAAACATTGTATGAATAATAATAAACAGTTCATTGATGGGAACGTTTCTTTCGTTTAATTGATTTTGATTTTGATGAACTCGGACGTTCATCTAATAATTCATCTTCGTCACTATCATTTGTTTCCGCTGATCGTTTTTTTGTTGTGTTTTTCTGCTCTTCTAAATAAAATAAAAATTATATTTTTAATAATAAAAATTTTCTAATATTACTTACTATCTTCTATACCCTTTGTTTGACATGTAATATTTGTAAAATGCCAGAATTCATTTTGTTTAATTACTAATTGGCAAACGATTCGACTAGCTTTCAAATTAAATTTTTTAAAAATCTTCTTTGCTTCTGGTATCGATATTTTTTCATTTGTATCTAATTTAAGAAAATATATTTATTCAATAAATATATCGTGTCGAAGTTATTTTTAACAACAACTAAATATCAAATAATTATCATTAATTTATTGATAATATTAAAATCAAAATCGAGGTCAAACCAATCGTTAGTGACGTGATGGAGTACGAAAAAAGTGTTCTTATAACCGAATGAGAAGTTCAGAATCAATTCCAAATCGTACAAATCCTTCTTCAGAATCTCTAGATGATGGAAAGACAACAACTTTCGTTTCAGGTCTTAATAGAATCTCTAGAAAACTTGGTTTTTAAGAAGAAGTTTTTTAGAGTCCGATTATGCTAAAAATTTCATCATAGATGCAGCTCATGCCGTAGAGTCTGTTCTTCCAACATTTTTACAAATGTCTATGCTAAAAGACCTTATTCAAAAGTAAATAAATAACCCTCATCAAGAATCAAATTATATTCCATTTGACCTGAAATGACCCATATACACTTATAGTTAATATTTCATTTTAAAAAAACATAGGTATCATTTTTCAACGAATCAGCATAGAAAAAATTATTCAGAAAGATTAAATATCATATTTAGTTAATATCTTTACATGATAAATAGAGCAGTTCTCATATTTTATTAAACTTCGGAAACTTTTTATTTTTCGTCTTTTCTTTTATCAATCTAGATATTCGCTTTAGCATAAAAGAACTTTTTGCTGGATTGTTCATCCTCTCCGGTCACGTGGAAAATCGATTTTTGACTTCAAATTTTGCATGAACAAAGTTGTTAATGAGGTGAATATATCAGGATAGGAGATACTAGAAAAGTTACAAACTTGCTCGATCAATTAATCTCATTAAGAACTTTGTTCATACAAAGTTTGCAATCGAAAGTTTGAGATCTCAAGATATGAGGGCCTGGACAAGCAAAACATTCTAGACTTTTCTCTTACTCACTATTCCTCAATCAAATGAATGTTATCTGAATAGATGTAAAATCATATAAAAATATTAAATAAATATAACGTTTGATTATTCTGAATAATTTCTTGTATGTTGATTTATCAACAAGAAAAAATGACAATTATGTTTTTAAAATGATGATTATTTGATATTTAGCTGTTCTGAAGTAACTTCAACACGATATATGTATATATATATATAGAATACAAAAATAGTACGTACTTTCGTATGATTCATTGTTGATTCTTGTTAGATTAAATGGAATTAATCTAGACATATAATTATTTAATGTTGTTTTGATTATTGATAAACATGGAAGTCTGAATAACAGATAAAACTAAGAAAATTTTAATGAAAAATAAAAATTCTTACGCTTTTTTTCCTTCTTCGATATCCGTTAAAGTCAATGGAATACAAATAGTTTTATCATCAAGTTCATGTATATCATCAGAATGATATTTTAATTGATTAACATGAAGATATACTTCATCTAATGGATTTTCACTATATGTAGTCAAAATTAGACGAAGCCAGAATAATTGATTTGAATTTAATTTTATGCCTTTTAAATCTGGTAACTGAAACAACACAAATTTATATCTTAACTAAAAGACAAAGAAAATTAACATACCTTAATAACCATAGGTTTTGTACGAGATTTTTCTATGTAATGTTTTGTATCACTTTTATAACGATAACGAAACTTAGCTGGTGGTGGAGTTTCAATAAGCATTGTTCGTTGTTCAATAGAATTATCGATAAATTGTAGATTGAAATCATCAAAAGGTTGTTTGATGAGATTTTTGATGTCATCAGATATCTTTAAAAACAACAAAGATATTTTCAAATAAGATTTCAATATTTATATAAAATTAATTACGAACTAGATTTTCATATTCATTTGAATTCAATTCTGATGATGCATTATTAACCATACAATAATTATTATTGTTTTCAGTGTCTAACAAGAAAATATTTAAAAAATCAAATTTATGATAGCAAAAACAAAAAAAATTCTAACGTACTGGTAGTAGTCGTTGTAATTGTCACTTCATTGATTGGATCTATAATTTAATCACAAATATCTATTTTTAAGAGTATAAAAAGAAAATACCTCCACAAATATCTTCTAATTGATAATCGGGAAATAATGATTCATCAAGATAATAAGAAGGTGTGAGTAATGATGCTGCATCCGAATCGAAATTTTTATCGCTGAGTTCATCAACATTACGTGTGATTAATAATTCATCTAGTAGCCACAGAAAATAACTATCGACATCAATATTGTGTTCATTATTTGTCACTTGAGAAGTGGAACGTAATGATAGTCCTGCATCAAGATCATTGAATTCATTGTCATTGTATGCATAATGAAAAACTAAAAATAACATGAAAAAGATAAAATAATTATTATTTTAAAGTTTTAACGTACTGTTGTCATCTGGTTGATAAGTCATATTTGTTGACTATTTTTAATCTGAAATGAATAAAAACAACTGATATTTTTCTTCCTTCGATAACTTACAAAAAAAAATATATAACACATCAAAAGACAACTGTTTTTTATAGTCATTAGATGTTTGTTTTTTTATAATTGTAAAAAAAAAAGGATTGGTACAAAAAAGATCTTATAGTGTTTGAATGAAGAGCATAGGTGTCTCACACGCATTGAAAAATATTTTAATTATGTACAACAGACTCTTACTCACATTATCGAATTTTATTTGCTGTATTGAATAAAAAAAAATGATGAGAAAACAACAAGCAACAATGATTAAATACTCTCGTCAGAAGCATCCAGAAGAACAGGAAAAAATGGCAGAAAAAGAATGAATACTGTTACTGTTGGAAATTTCCAACTGCAATAATATGCAGAAGAAAGATGTCTGCAATGATTCACATTGATTCCGCGATTGTCTATAGAAGCATACAAAGGGTTTTAGAAATTCAAATGAAAAATAAACATGAAAATCTCTTGAATAAAATTTAAAAAATAAATTTGCATAATTTTGCAAACATTTAATCCTATGTTCTTTAAAGATTTATTCAGCATACTTAAGATAAAATGTCTGAATTTATTAACATCATACTCAGAATAATTCTATAGACGATCAAATTTAAGTTACGTATGTTTGTAACATGAAAACAGCCATTTCAACTTTACAAAAAATATAGCTACATGAAAGTTATCTTATAATTCTTTTATGAAACTGATCTTATAATAAAATGAACATATTATAGAAGCTCGAAAATAAGAACATATGAAATGAGTGGAGCCAAACAGTTGCTCGCGAAAGAGTATAGTAAATTTCTGTTTCCAGGGAATTCAAATTTTTGTGCATTATGTGTATTGGACTTTGCATAGCTTGCATCTATTCTATGGGAATACATGAAACACATCGTTTGGAAAATGCTTACTAACAATCAAGTTGACATGAAAGATGAGTTCCGATAGTTGAACCTTTGTTGATAATTAAGTAAGACACAAAATTAATATCAGATCGCTTATTTCAATAAGAAAAAATTGCATGTAAACATGTGAAATTTTATGGTATTAATGCTTCGCTAGTGCTTACCTTCATAGCTAAGAGAATCATCTTTATAGAGACGAACAAGTGTTTAATTAATTATAATTTCATTTGTTTATTGAGCCTTGTCTCATTCTATTATTGTTATAAAATGTCAATTGTAAAATATTCAAAAAACAAGAATGAATTTCTGCTTGATAATTTTCGTTATCAATACATCAATAAATCTCAATCGATGTGTCGTTATTATTTAAATAAATGTACTGGTTGTATGTATTTTGATCATACGCAATATGTTAAAGTAATAGATCATATTTATATACTGAATCCCGAAGAAACAATTTCAATGCAATTCAAATGAAAGATTCAAATAAAATTAAGTTATGGATAATGCAAATCTCGAATGGAAATAATTCTACTTTTATTTTTAGATCGTTCGATAGAGTCTAATGTATTGATGATCAATGTGTAGATTTCAAATTTTTTCTATTGTCATTCAGAAGAGAAAATTTGGAAGTTCTCGAAAAGTGTTAAAATACACAAAAATTATTCATATGAGAAAAATTCAAAATTTTTACCATTTTTATTGCGAAAATTTTTAAAGTTAAATTTTTTTCTTATTCACTATGTAAAACTAAGAAGAACAGTCATATTTTATCGATTTTAAAGTCAAATATCTGTTCGGTATGGTTGTGTCGAACTCCACATACATCGCAACGTACTGACACACTTCCTGATGGACGTCCTTGTTTGAACGACTCTTTCACTAGGATTCTAACAGACGTTGTGATGCGTGATTTCCCTACAAAAGTCAGCTAGTACAAAAGTTTACAAATTCATCTAACTTTTTGCACTAAGAAAGATGAAGTCAAAACAGACTTTAACAAAATTCAATTAATTTAAAACCTTGATGACGTTCGTGAGCAAAATAGAAATGTTCGGTTAAAAGTGCACAACCTTGCAGAGACTCATCCTAAGTTCAGCCATTTTGATCGCCAGACTGCCAGAAAAGAGCAAAATGAACATCATATTCGAATTCACCTTAAAAAAACTGCATCAAGCTGAATAAATTTCATCGGAAAATGTTTTTCACCAGAAATTCGACTGTGCGTCCTGGAGGTTACATTTTCGAAAAATTTTATCTGGGGGTTCACTCGAGGTAAATTTCTGATGGAAAAAGATTTTCAATAAAATGTATGTAACTCGATGCACTTATTTTATAAAACACGATACAAAAGGAATATTGATGTATATAGGGTAGAAATTTGGACCCATTCTTCCGCCCTCCCTCTCACAGATCGTGATAGACACTTTAGGATTCTGTCATCTGCCGTACAAGATGTTCTTGATTCACGATCAAACAACACAGACTAAGATCGTCTTATTGTAATGTATGAATTACATGCTGATTCCAGTTTTGGAGTAATAAATAAAAGGATGTTTTCTAAATGTGTCGCAAAATACATAGATTAAAATAAGCTCCTAGTGAAAACCAAGAACAGCTGCATCGTTTTTCACATTTTAACTCCACAGGGAGTGTGCTAACAGCTTTTAAGTTGATTTCAAATATGACGTTCATTTTGATCTTTTCTAGTATTCTGATGATCATCATGGCTGAATTCAAAATGAATTTCTACAGGATTTTGCTCTTTAGACAAAAAATTTCTATTTTCTCGTGGATGTCACCTAATTTTTCAAAACGAAATGAATATTGTTAAAGCTCACATTCGAAACGTTATAATGAAGTAAGACACTTGACTTCATTTCTTTTCGTACAAACAACTAGCAAGATTTACAATGCCGGATATTAGTAGATCTTAGTAGGAATGTTCGACACAAGCATATTGGATAGACCTTTGACTTTAAAGGCGATAAAATATGACTCTCTTATACTCAGTTTTAGAAGATGAATAAGAAAACGATATAGTTTGGAAAATTTCGTCAATAAAAATAGTAAAAAATTTGAATATTTCTCGAATGAGCCATTGTTGTCTGTTTTAACATCTTTTGAGTATTTCCGAATTTTCTCTCCTAAAAGACGATATAAAAAGTCTGAAACTTACATATTCATGATTAACGCAACAGACTCTATTCAACAATGTATGAATAAAACCAATATCATTTCACTCAAGCTTTACATTGTTCACATCATAATTTCTTGTATTTCTTAATATATCAGGCTTATCTGTCCGTGTACCAACGATTAGAACTAGTTAATATTTAGAAATGACAAAATAATTTCAAAGGAAAATCTATGTCATGTTTTTTTCGTCTAAATATTTGAAATAGTGGACTTGCTTGTTGTACCTCCATGAAATCATTTTGAACATTGGCTACAAATAAAATTACACAAAACAAAACTTTATCCAGCATCCCATGAAATCATAGAAAACCACGGATAAATCGTTTGGATTGTTTTAGAATTATTTATGCTTCTTTTTTTCTTCGAACTTTTGAGACATTCTACAGTTGAAAAACTAAATGAAATATAAATTGGGAATAGATATCGATATTTCAAATAAAATTTATCTTGCCGCATAGACGTATATAGAGGGGAAAATTACATTTATATAATTATTTATTTTATCAAAATAAAAGCTCTAATAATTCAATAAATATATTAAACACTTTTTTTGCATCACTATTTAACATATGCATTGTTTTCGTCAATAACTAGTGGTACATTGACAGAGCCCATCAATTCTATTCGATTAAAGATCTGATTAACTGAGTATTCATATAGTTTTTTTTTCTGGTTAAATTTTTTGTTTTTTGTATACTATCTTCGATTTAGTTGTATTCATTTTATGAGATTTGTCTATTTGTCGTTGTCCATTTGCTATAAAAAGCACTTATATATAACTTTTTATTGTAAACAACGAAAAATTTTACCTTCTGTTTCATGTATAGATTCTGTTTGACAAAAACAATCAGTAAGATATGCAATATTATTTTGATCAACTCGAACAAGTTGAAAGTTCAAAATTGATTGTCGAAGTCTATATTCATCTCTTGTACATTTTGGTGTTGTCATATCTATCGAATGTAGATCTAAAATTTAAATAGATAAGCAATTGATTTATTTAGTTTCTTACCGAAAAAATTAAGTTGAGTTCGTGAATAAATTCCTAATGTATTTATTTGAGCTAAATCATCTTGTTTAAGTCTAATTAATGCTAAAGTATCCATTCTAGAAGAAGAAGAAGAAGAAGAAGAAAAAAGGTAATCAATGTAATATTTTCATAGAAAAATTTACTCAATAAAACCATTTTCCATATCTCTATTAGTTATTTGAATATAAATTGAACCTTTATGAATTCGAGCATTTTTATCTTTTATCCATGTTGGATATGGATGGTAAAAAATAAGATTATCTTTTCGATGATCAATTGTTGTACGTGCTATACGCATCCAAATAGCATCATCAGCAGTAAGCGTATCACGAAGATCAGGAATCTATTTAAATTAAAAATAATAATACAAAAACAATTTTTTTTTGTCATCTACTTCTATCGTCATAGTCCTTTTATTTGGAATAGAAAGATAACGAAGTATTTTTTCACATTCATTTTCATATCGAACACGTTGATTAGAACAAGGTGGAATAAGAATTGTCATTGTTCGACCAGTATGAATAAATTTATCGCTATCGATAAATGTTGATTTTTTAAAACTATTTACTGATAATTTTACAATATCTTTTTTATTCATATTAAAATTTGAAATATCTATTGTATTTATTGATTTTGAAAATTGTTCAGTAAATACTTCATCAGAATTAATTAAAGCCTCCCATTTGTTTTCATCGAAACCTACATCTTCTGCAGAAATTTTATTCCAATCTAAAACAAATTTTATTTCAAAAAAAAATATCTTCTTTTTAATCTATTACCGTGTGCCATCAATATTAATTGATAATATATTCCAATAATGATAATAATAAAATTTTGTATAATATTTAAAACTATGTAATATATTGAGTTCGATGTGTAGGAGTAATATAGCCAATAACAAAACAGAATATAATAATAAAAAAAAAGAGAGAAGATGTTTTCAAGTTTACTTGGCCTCTTTTTCTTCTGTTGATAGGTGTTATTCTTTCATTCCCTCAATCGAAAATATTTTTCTCTAGTGAACTCAAAGTTTAAACAATCAAAACCTTCGTGAAATAATCTACTCTACAGATCTGTAAACATGTACATGTTTTCAAGGTCATGTAAATCATATGTACGGTTCTCTTTTTCTTTTTAATGAAAGATGAGATTTGAAAAATAAATTCATCATTCATAGTTATTTCAATATAAGTTGTGATGAGGAATTTCTTTTTTCAATACATTAATATTATATGAGTTGAAGGCTTTTATTTGCACTAGCATAGACGAAATAGCTTCAGTCAGATTATATTTATTTTAAAAAAAATGTGAAGGACAGAAAAACAAGAGAATATCACATGGCAAGAAAAGGATCATTTTTCGTCTATCATCAATGCCGGTAAATAAGTCATGTCGACGATTCTATTTCTTTTAAATGATATGATTTTATAAATTCAAATATTCTACTTAGAAATAATCATGATTAATTATTTAGCTAGACAAGAATTATAATGTTTCATTTTTATTTATTAAATATCTAATTCGATATTTATTTTGTCTTATATAATAGTTAACACACGTGACATCAATCTTATTTAGGGATAGACAAAATCAGCTTTTTTTTTTGTAATCGAAATCGGATCAACAGTTTTTTGTAATTATATCGGAATCTGAAGTATGAATTTTTTTTGGTATCGAAATCGTCCATCCCTGATTATGTTAGACAGATAAATCAATTATAATCATTTAAGTGATAATTAATATTTTATAATTATAAAATATAATATATTTTTAATCTTCTTGTTCATATTAAAATCATTTTCAAACTATATTTTAAATTTCAATTTTCTATAGACTCCGCCCACATGTTTTTTTAACATGTAATACTTTCTTGATAACACATGAGTCAACATGATTCATTATTTATTTCCCTGGATAAGAGTCATGATCAACATGAATATTGGGATTGATGAATAACAATATATTAAGTTTTCTGTGAATTTTCTATTTATTAATGTCTTTGACATTAGATTTTTTTTTGTATAATAACTTATTGAAATATCCCTACCTCAACTCTTTTGAGTAAAGGGAAAGAAAATGAAAAGTGGTTATTATAGAAGAAAAATTCAAAGTTGTTATCGTCTGTGTTTTTTTTTCTTCCTACATAGTGATTCAAGTAATATGAATCATTCATTCTTTATTAATATACTTGAAGTTTCAAAGAACAGAACAAGTATATATTTCTTCAAAAAATTTTTTATTTTTCGTAAAAAAAACAGAAGAATAGTTGCTATGTCAAAATTAAAAACATTTTTTTGTATTATAGAAAAAAGCTTTATTCGACCTTTGAAAAACGATTCGCATGGTATAGAATACTTTGCCATCAGGCAAGGTTATTTTTCACTTTTTACATCATGATCTATTCAAATGAAAATTATAAGTTTAGATTAATAATTTACATAATAAAACAGATCCTGATCGTACTGAGAAAAATCAGCTTCATCTAAAGACATATCCAATGTTGAAGATAATTCATCACTGTCTGATGAGTCGAAAGATTCTAACATAGCATCAATATCACAATTCGAACATCGATCACCTAAAGAAAAATTTTTATATTTCCTATGATAAAAAACAAAGTTATTTACATGATTGATATAGAAAATTAACACGTGCAATTTCTTCACCACTTTGACTAACAACTATTGGAATTTCTATATTTTGATTTCCAAATGCTTGTATAGGACATGGTGGAGTTGTAAATGCAATTGTTTTCATATCAACAAATTCGATATTAATCTGACTTTTCTCATTTGATGACGAACCTTCAAAATATACTTGACATGCTAGAAAAGAAAAAATAAAAGATTTATTTGAACAATAATAAACAAAAAAGAATAATAATCAATTACTTTTTCTTTTATCAAGTTTTGGAATAACCATTAAAATATTATCACCACCACTCCAACGACCTTTCTTTGGTACACATCTAACAAATGATTCGGGATTTTTTATATGTGTTGCTATAATAGCAGTCATTATATGAGAAAGTACAGATGTGACGTCATAGATAATTGGTAATAGATCATCCTGAACTAGTTGAGCCATAGAAAAAAGTAATTGCGATTTTCCTAATTGATAAATATCGATTATTCTTCGAACATCATGCGGATTATCTGTACGTGGAAAATCTTTTTCATCTATACAATAGAAACAAATTATTTAATAAGACTTTTTTTATTTAAATTTATTTCATTACCTTCCTTCAAAAGACGCAATTGTCCATAATTTCTTAAGTCAGGTAGAGTTAATTTTCTACGAGTAATTCGAAAACTAAAATCGACAAAATAATCAAGGAAATTATTTAGAAAGCGTTTTTATTTATTCATTTTACCTCTTGCGACCATTCGTTAACTCTTCCTCTGATATTGGAAAATAAAGTGTATTTCTTACTGCATCTTTTATAACATTTAATTCTGAAGTATCAATTGGATAAGGATGTATGCATGTTACAGGCACTTGTTCGCTGGGTACAGTGACTAAAGTTACACGAATATATAAACTTTGACTATCCCAGTGGTTCGGTATCTAGTTAACAATCATGTTAGAAATAAATGAACAGAAAAATAGATTTTATATTTTATTTACTTCTACTGTTGGATAGTCTAAATGATACGGATTAGTTTCAGCACGAATAAAACGTTGTGCTTGGTTACGAGTACGATCTATTTCACATAAATATCTTTCACGATGTGATACTTTTGGTTGAGCAATTATATGAAGTGGTAAATTCAATTGAGCCATCGATTCAGATCAAAATTGTAGTCTAGACTGTACTGAGCATGCTATTATATAAAGGTCGAACATCTAAAAATAACACAGTCTTCTAGAAGAGAGATTCTATTTCTCTCCCAGGAAGTCGCAATATCAAAACATGACTATCGTCTAGGAATAAACCGAATCGTCATTCTTTCCTTCTTGATAAAATATTAAAATACTCCCACTTACATTAGTAATAATGATTTCTTAAGTCTATGATAAACTTATTAGTAATTGAGTATAATTATAAGATGTCATGATTTATTTATACTAGAAAGGAAAAATCCAAAATTTCATACTGAAATATAGTGAATTGTGAAATTTTTATTTTTTTTTGCTTTGGTTTCTACAGGTACCCTTCGAATTTTTTTCTTGTTAATACAGAACGATAAGGTTATATGTAGTAGTAAATAAGCAACACATGAATATTTGGTCACAACTTTCTTACATATTGTAGGAAGAGATCTTTTCTTTAAATGCAAAATGCAGGTTTACAATCAACAGCAATGAACCTTTGCCAATAACAATTAATATTGACAGTAAGAACTTTTATTTTCAAATTCCAAAAACAACCGCATTTCTAATCGATATGAGGATAAGCTAGTGAGAAGAACGACCCTGTCTGTTGATGAAAACATACATGTTACTTAGTTCGATGTATATTTAGTAATTGATTCATATCAATTAACTTTATATAAATATGCATAACGAAAAAAAATTATTTGCTATGTCAGTTACGAAGAAAAATTCCCATATGTTTCGATTGGTTTTGAATCCGAACTTAGCATATATGAACTACACTACTCGCAAAAAGTATCTTCTCATTCGGATCTTAGTTCCTATGAGAGTTAAACGTTTGAAAATTCTAAAGTGTTTTATGTAACCTAGTCCAAATAAGATCTTTATATGGACAAGATTTCAAGTCAAAAATTGAAAATGTATGATCAAACAAACTAAATTCACTAAAAGCATTTCATTTTCTCAGATATAAACTATTGGCACGAACTCATTTTGTTTTGCAGACATGATTCACTAAGATCTATAAGATACACTAAATACCAGTTCAAAAGTAAATAGATATTTGAAGATGTTTCCTCGATAACTGAAAATATGTAATAGGCAATGGTGAAGAGTTTCTTTAAAAAAGAAACGAGATATGTCTACACCATATTACGATTCTGTTACGAAATGAAAGTAATAACAAGGAAAAATTTTATGAGTGTTTGTTGATTTCTCATATGGCTGTTGTGACACTAAAAAATAATATTAATTATATTTCTCTTCATTTAAAATTAAATTAAAAAACGAACAACTTACATCCTTTTTCGAAAAAACAACACAACTCGTCAAGAAATAGAAAAAAACAAGTTTACATTTCTTTAGATTGATGTGAGTTTTGAAGATTGCTTGTGAAAAACAAGTAGATCTTGATGGATATAAAAGTTTTACATAGTATAAATTGAGATTATCAATTTATGCGAATTTAATCGATCCTGTTGTGAAAGTATGAGAACTTCTTAAGTGGCTAACTCTGACAATCGAAAAAGATGAATGTGTGATCGAATGTTGTCTATGGTAAAATCTTCACCTCGTATTGACACAGACGCAACGTTACACTCTATAACTTTAAACAAGGTAGTAAAAAAACAGCAAGCATGAAGAGAGGGAAAAATAACTCAGCTGACAAGAAAAACAGTAAAAACAACACCTGCATCTCATAAAGGAGACAACACAAAAAAAAATCAATATAACATGAAAGAGAAAAAAGCAAAAGGAAAGAAAGAAAATGCAATATGACAGAAGCAGTCAATTACCGTACCTCAACATTTGACTTGAGTGGATTAGATCAAGTTGCTGTGATTTTGATCCAAAAATTTTGAGTTTGATATATGTCTAGAAAGAAGGATGAAGTGGAGTTTAAACATTATAAACTAGGTTTTGGTCACTCTGTGATACATATATATATATAAATCTAATTATATTTTATTTTAATATCTTCAATAGTGATAGAAGACCTCAAATCTATTTTTGAATATTTTTTTACCAAATGATTGCAAGTTTTCAAGAAGAACAGAATTATTTGTGATTAACCATCCGTTTTCGTCACTGAGAAAATTGATTGATATCATTCTATTATAATATTTAACTCTAAACAACCATAAATATATGTACAAATAAACAAAAAAAACCTATCTAAATTATTCAAACGATTAAAATGATTTCATAAAAAGAATAAATAAACTATAAAAACGATAATTATACAATTAAAAATATTAGAAAACGAAAGTTTTGCAACAACACTATTTTATTTTATTTGACATTGAAACAATAAAAGAGGTGATCTTTTTAAATTTTTTGCCAATTTTAAATCAAAAATAGATCCAAAAAACAATTATTGAAAAAAGTCTGGTTTTCAATGTCTTGTGTTTTGATCTTAAATATTTTCTTATAATTCAAGCATGTAAGTAGAACTTGGTGGTTAAAAGAAGATTATTCGTACATTGAAAAGGATGGAGTCTACCATCATAATTATAAAAAAAGTGATTTTTTTCAATTTTTCCAATTATTTTGATTTTTCTGACGTTTTTGGTTAGATTGATTTTTTTTATGTAAAATTGATAGAAAATTTTTAAAAATGAAGTGTTTACTCTCAAGTTTTTAATCGAAAAAAGTCTGATTTCAGTTCTTTCCCTCTAGGAATGAGCTCGATATATTCGTCTAACATTTGATATGATATTTGCAAGAATTTTAGACACTAGGAAAGAGAAAGAGAGAGAGAAAAAGAAAAGAAATTATCAATCGAACAAAAATCTAACAATAGAACAAACGAAACGCGAACATATGTATATATAAAAGCGTATTGGACAAGAACCAAGTATGACATAAACGAATTTATTAGAAAAATTTAACATAAGAGATATGACGATACTCAAGAACAAAATTCAAGATTTCATCTTGAAATAACTCAACATACGATGAACGGATATATCCAACACCTGTGCATATCTTATCCAATGAGACAAACAACAAGAAAATAAGTCATAAAAAGTGCGCATTTTAATGCGTTAAAAGTTTTGAACCAGAGATCGAAATAAATAAGAAAATCTCGATTCGGTTCAAATCAAAAACAACAACAATTCCTTCATTGTCATAAGTAAAATACATCTATATCTCGCATAAAATTTTGCTTAGGGTTTTCGTATACCTATATGCTAAATCAATTGATTTCAGAGTAGTTTGGAAGCTTCAAAGTGGAGCTACAGTACAAATTAGGGCTTGGGTATTATAAAAAAAAAGTTTTGTTTTTGATCGATCAGTGGAAGCAGTAGCTTCTGAACTTGCATAATTAACATCGATATAATTATCTTCGTCTTAGAGAAAGAAACACATATAGTAGGAAAAGGAGTAAACCAACTTCTATTTTCAGTCATCCTCTATCTCAATGTCCTGATCTCAACTAAAGTTAGTAATCCGTCATCTAGTTTGGATCAATTATATAGTTTTTTAAATAGAAAATTTCAATATTTAGCTTTCATTCAAGTATTCCAAAGTCAGTTGTCATCCCAGTTAGAGAATCAGAATATGTGTTGTTAAGTTGAATAATTCGATTCAGTTTCGGTATTTTTTTCGAATGAATATGTATTCGTTCGAGATTTTTAACACGTTCAAGTTTAGAATTGAGTATGTCTCTATAGAGAATAATCATATTTCATAGATTTCAGTTGCTTGAAGTATGATTTAGATGAATTCTTAGTTATATGAATTTTGTTACTATCTTGTAATAAATGACTTATTAGTTTAATTTTGATTCATAGGAACCTATATCAAATTTAAAATTCTGTTGAGTTTTTAATTCGATATGTGTTCTTACAGATCGAACTCAAATTAATCAATCATTTGTGACAAGATTGACTTCTTATAAGAATTCATCTGAATCATACTTCAAGCAACTTAAATCTAAAGAATATGATTGTTTTCTCTATGGATAGATTTAGTTCATAAACCGAATGTTTAGTAACATGTAAAGATATACAATAATAAGTATTCTTCCTTTACAAAACTCATCTAACTACTGTATATTCTCTGAAAATAACATATCTAAAATTGTTTCATAGAGTCCGAGCCATTTTAAGTCTTTTTTTTGTATTTTTCGAATATATAAATCTGGGCAGACATAGGAAATATGCATTTGTAACATTTGAACTATCATTCAAAATTTACTCTATTGAAGTGACATCATTATTAAGAATGTGCGTTATTAGAAAACATGCTAAAATACATTGGCTAGTATTTATTTGAGCAATAATTAAAATACGATTTAGCAATAATTTTTAAGCAATAAAAAAACTTTATTTGAGCAATTTTATATTATTAAATGTACAATAATTAATTCATTAAATAGCAGTAGTAGTTTCATATTTTAGCAATAAAAAAAAAGAAAAACTACATTATTTTTAGTTACAATTTCATTGTCACTATCAGAAATATATTGCGCTACGCGTTGTGATTGAGCCATTTATATAAAAATTATATATTTTATTTTATAAAATTGAAAAAATACGTATTTGTATAAATAAATGTGTTAGATCCGTAAAACGTTGTTGTGTATATACTGTTTACATTTATTTCCGAAAACTAAGAGCCTCCCTATTATCACACACACGTAGATATATATATATATCTGAGATGACGGAATATACCAGGAATAGACATGATACAAATGGAATATACCTGAATGATCACATGAAAGGAAGAAATGAAGAATCCAAGAGAAAGTAGTATGGAAATACACCTGACAGAAAGAAAGAGACAGAGAATGAACACACACATGTATAATACAACACAACTTTCTCTTATAGCAGATCTTTGAAATATGTCATAACAAAATAAATCCATATTGCCCTTTTTATATAAAATTTACCTTTAATTTAAATAAATTATTGTTCATTCAGTATAATTATTACTCATTTAAATTATTTTATTGCTAAATTAAATATAATTCGTTTGAAAATGGTAAAATTTATCATACAAACTGGTAAAAAACGATGTTTTAACAAAATTTTAACGCATTTTTTAAGGAGTCGTGTCTGACTGAGTAGTTTGATCGAAAAGAATATCTGAAAGGTTTCTGTGATAATCAAGGATGCAATGTCACTATTGATTTCCTTATTGCATCAGTTGTCCATCACCAAGTAACTATTCAATTTTTATTAGATTATCATAAAGTATAGCATGAAGAATAAAATGTTCAGTAGTACGATTGTTAGTGTCACATAGTAGAGTCATGAAAATGTTGCAAAAAATAATCTGCTGCTGAAATATTACTGTTTAAAATAGCTAATTGTAATGGCGTATGATTATCATCATCGACATGATCAAATTTCTCTGATATATTGATTGATTTTTTCATAAGATGTTCAATTAATAGATCTAATATTTCTTCTGAGTTTATATTCATTGCAAGAATATGAAAAATATTCTGTCCTCTACTATTGATATCTTCGAGAAGCTTATCGGAGTCTTCTTTTTCTAATAAAGCTTTGACAATATCGATACGATTGAGACATGCAGCATGTAATAGTACTGTTTCACCAAGCTCATTTTTTTGTTGAAGTAAACCAATCTTACTGAGAGGAATAAATTTTGATAGAAGGTCCGAATGATTATTCTTAATAGCAATATGAAGTAATTCAGGACGTTTTTGAATAAATGATCGGCAGATGCGTAGAAATAGTTTATAGTCGTTATCAGCAAATAATGTTGCAACACAATCTGAAAGTATATATATCAGTTGTTGAGTTGCATCCCCATTTGTCGGTAGTAACGAAGCTAAAATAAAGTAGATCTATTTCAAGAAAATTATTAGCAAAGAGAGAAAAATATTATTTTTTTATTATTTTCTAGTCAATCAAATATTACATTAATCAAATTCTATTGACAAGATTACATTTACCTAGTTAATCACTCAGTGTTCTAAACAGAGATAGCAATCTAGCCTGCTGTCTGGTAGATCGCCAGGACGTCCACCTGACCACTATGAAGTTCAAAATTTAAGTCTGGTCTGATCCATTCATGTAGTATTGAACAAGACTAACAGACAAGGTCAGACCAATGTTGTTGAGCGACGTGTCCACGTGAAATTAAACTTATCCCACTTTATTGTTACACTTTTCGAGCTACTATGACTTCCAAATTTTCCACCTTTTAGTTCCTTTTAGCCCCATTAGTTCTTTTTGCGCTTGCAGTTTCTTTAGCCCTTTTAGTTCATTCAGTCTCTTCAGTTCCTCTTAGGCCCTTTAATTCCATTAGTTCTTTCGGCACTTGTAGTTCTTTTAGCTAATTTAGGCTTTTTAGTCTCCTTAATTGCCTTTAATGCTTATAGCCTCTTTAGTTCTTTTAGTCCCTTCAATAGAGTTTGACGATTTCAAAAAAATCGGAGCCAAGAATCGAACCGCAACCATTACATCATCAGATAGATACGAAAATTTTAAATCTATTTTGATAAATTTTCACTATTGAATTGTTAAGATTAAAGACGCTGTATATGTCAATACTTAAGCAAAACAATCTAAGGCATATATACTGAAATCTTTAATCTCAAGGATTAAAAATGAAGATTTCTCGGCATAGATTTAAGAGTTTTTGTATCTATCAGATGATTTGAAGGTTTCAAAGCGATTTTTCCCACGGTTCCAGTTCAGTTCTCGGTCCCGATTTTATTGAAGCCGCCGAACTTTACCCTTTAGTTCTTTTTGGTGTGGGTTAGGTGTGTGTGTGTCTGAATGGGCGTTTTTTCTTCACCTATACCCAAAAGGACTAAAACGAGCAAAATATTCTTACAGTTGTAAAAAGTGTATAAGCGTAAAAGTAAAACAGAATAAATTTGATTTCTGATGATCTATAACGTCCGTTTATTTCTTCATTGTATGCCTGAACAGATATTGTTTTTCTATCATAATCATCTTTTTTCCGATTATGTGAAACAGTGTTGATGTATTCAAAATCATCTCGATAAATCTAGTGTTCCTTGTATAAAAAATATTATTGATGACTTATCTCTTTATTTTAATTCATTGTTTCGTACAAGCACTTGCCATTATGCTATCTTCATGAAAATACAGTAAGTATACAACTGAAACTATTGTCGTTGTCAAAAAAGTGATGAATGTGGCTGTTTTTCGAATAACAAGAGATAGAGACTTGCGGTTTTCATCATTCAAAAAAGAACATTCTGGGACATGAATGTATGTCAAAATGTCATTGGTCAGTAATCGACCAATTGAGTGGATTCTTAGTGCAGATTTTAAAAAAGATATACTGAAAAACTTTTCTATTGAACTTTGACTTTTGATTTGATCATTTACCAGAGAAAATTGCTCTCTTTCAATCTGCACAAGACTAATCTTGTTAGCTTATTCGACTCAGGAGTTATAAAGGTTTTTCAGAAACCCTCAATTTCAGCTACTTGACATGGGATCACCCTGAAACAATTCAGGACAGGAGTGATTCACTATGCTGAGTTGAGTGATGATATTTGCTTTTAGTTTCAAACCGATCTCAAATCACTGTATGAAGATTTTCGAAATTCCACATCTTACTGCTCTATAGGATAGAGTCCATATTTAGAGAGTCTTCATATGGTGGTTTGAGATTGATCTGAAACTAAAAGCAAATATTATCACTCAACTCAGCATGGTGAATCGTTCCTGCTCTGAGCTGTTTCTGGGTAATCTTGTCTTAATTAGCTGAAATGAGAGGTTTCTAAAAAAACCTTTATAATTCCTGAGCGGAACAGGCTAGCAAGATTGGTCCTGCGCAGACTGAAAGAGAACAATTTTCTCTAGTGAATGATCAATTCAAAAGTCAAAGTTTAATGGAAAACTTTTTCAGAATATCGTTTCTAATATCTCGACTAGGGATGGCACATTACTATTGCTTTTTATTACTATAACTTGGTAATTGGTAATAATTATTATTACATTTATTACTTATTACTTTATATAGTAATTTGGTTTGTTTTTATTATTTTAATGTTACTAGAGCTTTTATTCTTTCATATTAGCAGAAGATGAGTTAGTTTCGTGTTTTGTTATTACTAATTACTTTTATTATTTTCAAAATTTTATTACTTTTTTATCAATAATAAAGTAATAAAACTTTAAAAGTAATAAAATTAATTAGTAATAAAGTAATAGGTAATAACGAGTAATAATTATTACTGTTATAAAGTAATAATAAAACAATAAATGTAATATAACGGTCAAAAAAAAGTGAGCTTCACACATAAACTCCAAATTTGCAGTTTACTCACGCATCCATATTTTACCATCATTTGAAGTCCATGTTTTATCTCAAGGCCTATCCTGTGAGGTACCTATAGGTCCTCAAGGACTATTCTATGGAGGCATTCACAGATCCTCAAGAAGTTATCCTATGAGGGTAACATAGCTCCTCAGGTCCTATCGTATAGGGGTATCTAGAAGTACTCAAGTGCTAGCGAAATTTGGCACCCTTAACTTTTCAAGGACTGTCTTGGTGCAGTTCTGGTTACTCTTGAATGGCTATCCATCTGAGGCGTGTCGTGTACCGCTAATTTTTCAAGCGATATCTAGCGCCAGTCGTCATCGGTTTTCTAGGGCGTTTAAGCATAGATCTAAAAACCTTGATAAGAGCATCATTCTCATGTAATGCATTAAGTAGTGTAGAATGTAGTGGGAAATAGTCAAAGGAAGCAGACGAAATTCGATCACTGGAATCAATAAAATCAAGAAAGTCATCAGAAATCAAGAAAATCATTCGAAATCAGATGAAGTAAGGAAGAAAAAGTAGCTTTTCAAGTGCAAAATCTCTGAAATCTTATAAAGTCTTTCAGAATATTCTGAAATCTTAAAACAAGGCGTCTTACAATTAGAGCTGCACAGGTCAACTGTATGAGCGCTCATCAGTCTGAGCTGTACAGTCCAGCATCGAGCGATCAGATTCGAGGAAGCGATTTCTTTGTCACTGTAAGGACAAAAGATATAATTATTCGGGTCATAGGAAAGAGGATCCCGGGTGACCCTAATATTGGTCCAAACAATTCCATGTTTTGTCCTAATAATAGTGATAAAAACGCACTGTAATCTGATTGGTTAATAATCGACCAATCAGATTCGACGAAGCTGTTTCTCACCCATTGTGAGGACAAATATAGGGTTGTTGGGGTCGATCTTAGGGTTATCTGGAATCCTCTTTCATACGGCTTCAACAAGCTTATGTTTTGCCCTTACAACAGCAAAAAAAATAGCTTGCTCGAATCTGATTGATCAATTATCAACCAATTAGATTAAAGTACGTTTTTCCACTATTATAAGAACAAAACATGGGGTGGTTCGGACTAACATTGGGATTATCCGGGATCCTCTTTCATATGACCCGAATAACCGTATGTTTTGTCCTTACAATAGCTGAGAAACAGTTTGCAAGTGGAGTTCGCACTCATGAGTTTTCCAGGCTGAACTGGACCGCCCTACTGAAAACAAACGAAAACAGATTAATTCTAATCAAATAGAAACAAAGATCTTGGCATATATAATCTCTAAAACCTTTTCAAAGCTTTCGGAATCTTTTGAAATCTGAAAACCTTGAAATCTGCTTCCTTCCCCTTAACATGAAATCATTTGAAATCACGAAATCCGTTTGTTCCTCCTTGGGGAAAATAGTGAGTAAGGCCGTAATATACGTAGCGTGCACTTTAGTGTTCCTTTCGAAAGTAAGAGCGGACTGTTTTCTTACCTTGACGTAATCGACTTCTACAAGGGGTGGTTTTACTTCACATGTAGTATTATCCCAAATGAATTTCGTTTCCAAATTTGGGTATACTTTTAGTTCCTTTTCAGCGAAAAGATCTATTCAGTATTATATTTCTAACAGTTCTAGCTCCACACCTCACGAGAGTTGAGTGTAAGAGCCGATATACATCTCCAGCTCATACGAAAGACAGCTAGCTGACTAGCTACAGCTTAGTGAACTCTACTGGAGCTGTCACACACCTACTTTTGGGTACCACCATACGATAGCCGTTGTGAACTTATTGACCCTTTGCTTTGTAGCCCTTGAGAACTTATGAATATCAATATCGGATAAGCCTTAGAAATCTATGGGTACCGCCTGGGATAATTGGATGACTTAGGGACATCTCTATTGGCTAGCCCTTGAGGATATATGGGTATGCCTACAGGATAGGACTTGAGAATCTCTGAGTATCCCTGTAGGATAGTCCTTGAGGACCTGTGGATACTCCCATAGAATAGACCTTGAGACAAAACATGGACTCCAAATGATGGTAAAATATATGTGTGTAAGTAGCCTCCAAACTTGAGGTTTACGCAGTTTGGAGCTCACTCATTTTGACCACTACTTTATTACCACCTTATTACTTTATTACTTTTTTTATGGTTATTACTTGTCACTGGTAATTAGTAATAACAATTATTACTTTACTACTTTATTATCAGTATTTTTTTATTACTTTTATTACTTATCAAAATTATTACTTATTACCAATAATACATAATAACACCATTCATTATTACTTATTACTAATAACAGTAATGTGCCACTCCTAATCTCTACTAAGAACTCACCTGATTGGTTGATTATTGACCAATGACATTTTGACATACATTCATGCTCCGGAATGTTCTTTTTCGAATGATGAAAATCACAGGTCTTTGTCTCTCCTTGTTCTTCAATTATTCGAAAAACAGCCATGCCCATTGCTTTTTGGAAGCGAAATTAGAATGATACCATATTATAAGATTACAGAGCTTAGTGGATTCACAAAGCCCAAAACACTAGGGGGAAGAAACTAATTTAAATCATCTGAAAAATCAAAATTAAACCATTTTAAATCAC
This sequence comes from Rotaria sordida, assembly GCA_905250125.1. NCBI lineage: Eukaryota > Metazoa > Rotifera > Eurotatoria > Philodinida > Philodinidae > Rotaria > Rotaria sordida. The sequence continues at coordinate 67,292 of CAJNOL010000350.1, read as the reverse complement.
GTTAAATCATATAAAAAAAATGAGTTTTGATGATTTAGAATGATTTATAAATCATGTTAAATCATTTTAAATGACAAAAACACAAGTCGCTTTCTTCCCCTTCCCAAAACACCAATCGGTCTGATTTGTCCTGCAGGCCAGACCAGGCGGGGGAAAATTAGTCTGTTGGCAGCTCTATTTTAGATCTCTTTATTACATAAAGTTACATCATTTTTATGCCCTAGTTTAACTCGAAAAAATTTGTTAACCAAAATTCATTATGTTATTGGAGAATGTGATTTCCTACAACTATAATGAGTTTAAGGTTTAAGAAAAAAAAAACTCAATTGTCTGGTTCTGAATATGATTTTTTAATTTCAGGATTAGTTTCACAAACAGATCTACCATCATCGGTTTCTTCATTATCACTATACAGAACAGAAATATGACGTTTATTTGGAGTATTTTGTATAATTGAGGTTGGATTTCCCATAAGATTGCCTTGACATGTCGGACATTGTGCTACAGTAAAAACAAAATTATTTAAAATAATATTAATAAAAATAATATCTTTTATCACCTCTTGGAATATAGTTGAATGTCAACGGTTCTAAAACCCTTTTTTCTTGTTTTAATATAATATTGACAGTTGTAGTCCTGTTGATGGATAATGGAAAATATGGTGTTCGAAATGACACCATCTGATCTTTAACGTCAAGATCAAGAACAGATGTTGACCAATGGTCGGTAGATCCATCAAATTCAAACATAACTTGTAATTCTATCAAAATAAAAATAGTAACAAATCAATGAACAAAGAAAGAATTCGTATCTGACCTCCATATTTTTTTAATTTCAGTTTACTTGTGTAAAAGATAAGTATTTCATCATTACTATCTGTAAAACCACTTCGCGGTGCATATTTGTACATACGACATTCAGATGGGCTTAATGGATGAGATCTTACAATGGTCGGCACACTAGGCACATCATCAAGATCTGATTCTCTACTAATATTTTCAGCCATTTCTTCTGAAAAGACTGTTGTTCGATTAAATACAATAAATGTAACATTGTTATTCTCCATTGTTTTCTTTCCGATAGTAAACGCTAATTGAGCTTTTTCAAGATTAAATTCTTTAATTGTATCTTTTACAGATGGTAATTGTGGACTGGAATCTTCATCTAATAAAAAGTAATTTTTTTTTCTTTTCATTTATGATATATTCGAGAACTTACTAGGAGAATCAAAAACAAGGAAATTGCCATGATTTTTCAGATTATCGGCCTTTTTTTTCACGACACGTAAATTTGGAAAACTAGATTAAACAAAATATATCAATATTTTGTTTTTCATTTTTAATACCTTTTAATTCCACCAATATCTTCCCCTTGAATGGGAAACCAAATAGATCTCTGATACCGATCATTATGATCTTCATTATCAATATCTTCAAGATCGTATGGATGTATATAACGACGGTTTGTTCTTTCATTTATAACGGTTACAAGACAAATACGAACGGAATATTGTTCGGTAATATCAAGATATTCATGTGGAATCTGAAAGTAAAACCAACTTTCAATAAAAAACAAAAAAAGAATGATAAAGTAAACATACACGAATAGTCGGACTTTGATAATTTGAATTATTTGTACTATGAAGAACTCCACGACGATTTTTATTATGTTCATAATCGGAACGATATCGTAATTTGGAAGTGTAGCATGGTTGTGCGATTATTTCCAGTGATTTAGAATAAAGTGGAAGTTCAGCTGAGATAGAATTGAGTGGTAAAACACCTGAAAAGTAAAATGAAGATATTTTAATACGAATTCGTCCGAACATACCAGTAGATGGATTTGTATAGTCTAAATTCATATTAAATATTTGCTCAAGTATTGGAAATCGTCAATTCAATTTAATTTTACGAATATGTATTCTGAACAAAAAAACAGATATATTTCATTTGTTAGAGGTCTGGCAATAGAAATGTAAGATAAAGATTTTATTCGTGTTTTGTACGAATTATTTTGAAATAGTGGGAAACCAAGGCAAGCTTTAAATACACTAGCTGAATCAAGTCTGGGCAAAAATACCCAAAATTCTCATTCTGGTCTTTTTTCTTTTGTTCTGCTTCTTCCTATCTATTACTTGGTAATTGCATAATGGGAAAAAAATATTTTTGTCTTCCACATTTAGATTATATTTATAAGACTGCTTGTTTTTTGATGGACTAAGGCCAGAGAAAGAGTTAATGTAAGTTTTATAATTATTAATGGCAAACAACGTTGTTAACTGCTGCCGAAAATAATAAAATTTCATATGAAGTAAGAGTACAATGATCAAATATGTACAGTACCATTAATGATAATAGAATTTTAAAGAGAATCAAGAGTGTAAATATGCAAAGTAAGCAGAGTCTGAATTGGTATCTGATCATTGCTGTTTTTACAATGGAACTCATTAATAAAATAGCTGTTAGTTGTAATGTATATAGAGCTTATAGACTAAGCAGTGTCACTGATATTATGTAACAGAATGAAGAAAAAGACGTCCTTCGTGGGATTCAAACCACATACTTTCTGCTATCCAGGCAGATGTCCTAAGCCAATTAGACTGGAGAAAACATCTGAATGCTCATTTAGCGTTGGAGTATATCATTACTGACGCTAACCACAACATTTTTGATATATAAATATATTTTTGTTTTTAGTTTTAGTTTTAGTTTTATATTTTATTACATCTGTAGGTCTACGGAAAGACTTGTTAGCAGTTTTTGAAAAGGATAAGATGGATTTTAGAGAATGCTTTTGATCAATATTTATTTTATGATATTTTCAGCTACACTCTCGTTCAAGCAAGTCATGCACCACAGACACTTTGCCATATAGTCAATTCGAACAATGGTTTTAGTTTGTCGTTATTAACTGAGATCAATGACTCCAGCGTCTGGATCCGTACGCATCCGACAGATTTCCACAGAAAAACTGGGGAAAATCGTAAAACTTGGAAGCAGGCATACAGCAATTGGATTCGTTGACTGGATTTTTTTAGTTCTGACTGTAATCTGACAGAGCCGACCGTCGGATTCGATCAACCTCAGGTGAATGAGATACGGCCAATTCCGGTCGGAAAACTGTGAAAAACGGTAGGAATTTAGAATCAGGAATCGGTGATTGTATTCAGTGACTGGATTTATTCAGTTTTTACTAGAACTGACCGTAACGAAACAGAGCTAGCAACCGGACACGATCAGTGAATTATTGCTTCCAAGTTCCTACCATTTTTCCGAGTTCTCCGGCTGGAAACGGTTCGTATTTGTTGACCTGAGAATATTCAAATATGGTTAGAGTTGTGTAATAGACTCTATCAGTAGAGTTACGCATTTAGAAAGTCGACGCTTCAAGAAAAAGTAAATTATATTTGTGTGACATTGTCTACGATCAAAAATCCACGTCATATCTTAGAAAAAAACTCTTTGCTTCATCTTTGAACATACATGTACAGCACCTTTTATTCTGCATTTATAATTATGTGATAATTATTTCATGCTTTAACTTCAAGAATAATATGAAACGATATAAAAATGAAAAAAAAAAGATCTGTAGATTATACAACGCATAGAAATCATTTCTTCAATAACAATAAGATCAACAAAGAAAATAACTATATTAAAAAATACATATAATGTTTTTTATTGACAAAGAAGCAATTTATTTGTAGATCAAAATTTAAGAAAAAAATGCTGTAAATTTAAATCTGCAAACGAATTCTTCTGTTTCTATTACATAGTCATAACAGACTGCTTTATTCGATAAGTCAATATTCTGATATTTAAAGAAAAAACTTTAAGTTTTAGAAGTTGTAGATAGATAATTGTAAAACTCAACGAATTTCAATTATGAAATGTTGACTATTCAATCATCTTCTGAACTATCGTTTTCATCAACTTCTGGTTGAGAGTAGATTTCATTGAAATATTCTACCATATCATTATGTTTCATCAATCGAGCCAATTCAAGTGGTGTCCTCGTTAAATTTGATTGAACTCCTTGTACAATTAGTTTTTCATCATCGAGTAACAATTTGAGCATTGTTAAATTACTATAACGTACGGCAAGATGAATAAGATTATCACCAGTATAATCATTTGTTTTGCACACAGTTTTATTGAAATGTTTCAAAAAATGACGTGTTACTGAAAGATTATTGCTGATAATAGCTAATTGTAATGGCGTATGATTATCATCATCGACATGATCAAATTTCTCTGATATATTGATTGAGTTTTTTATAAGATGTTCAATTAATAAATCGAATATTTCTTCTGAATTTATATTCATTGCGAGAATATGAAAAACATTCTGTCCTCTACTATTGATATCTTCGAGAAGCTTATCCGAGTCTTCTTTTTCTAATAACGCTTTGACAATATCGATACAATTGAGACGTGTAGCGTGTAATAATACTGTTTCACCAAATTCATTCTTTTGTTGAAGTATATTAATCTTAGCAATAGGAATAAATTTTGATAGAAGATCAGAATGATTATTCTTAATAGCAATATGAAGTAATTCAGGACGCTTTTGAATAAATGGTCGACAGAAGCGTAAGATTGGTTTATAATCGTTATCAGTAAATAATGTTGCAATATAACCTGAAAGTTTATCCAAAAGCTGTTGATTATAATCTGTTTGATTAGTATTGATTGAAGACTGAGAAACTGAAATATTATAATTCAATTAATCAAATTCAATAAAACAGACAATAGATGCTGAAGAGTAAATTGGAAGTAACAGAATAATTCCTAATATACTTTCGGGAGAACAAAGAAAACAATTCAAGCACTTAGTAACAATCTCTGGCACTGTCGGAAGTTTACTCTCGTCAAGTATAATTGGAAACGAAAAAAATCCGTTAAGTTTTTCTCTAATTAAGATTATTCTGCACACAATATCGTGGAATGTTTTGATATCAAGAATGATATAATCTATGAAATCTTACACACCTGACTTCGATAAACTGAGAGTTGAATGTGACTCCTAAAATTATTATAAATAAATATTTTATGCAAAAGCTATGTGATTTAACTTACCAGTTCTGATTTTGCTTGTCGCAATTCAGTTTTACTTTCGCAAACGGGTACAACAGCATCATTTACATCATCAAGTTGGCACAGACTAGATTTTGTGCGTTTATTTGAAGTATTCCGTATAAATGGCTCTGGATTTTTCATCATGTTCGCTTGACATGTTGAACATTGTGCTTAAATAAAAAAAATTAGGAAATAATTTAATTGTTAAAAAAAAAATAATGTTTTTATTTACACTTTGGGACATAAAAGTATCGTAATGTTTCTAACATTCTGTCCTTTTGTTGTAATATGATTTTGACAGGTGTAGGCTCATTGATCGAATATGGAAAGATTGGTGTTTTAAACGATACCATTTGACCTTTAACTTCGATGTCAATAGCAGGAAATGATGTTTGCTCATTAATATTAGGTGTGTCATATTCAAACGTAACTAGTAAGTCTTTGAAAAAGGAAGATGATGAAAAATTAATTCAAACAAATATTATTATTACTTCCATATTTGTTTTCAAGTTTCTTCGTATAAAAAATAAGCACCTCTTCATTGCCTGCTGTATAACCGGATCGTGGTGCATATTTGTACATACGACAATCAGGTGGTGGTGAATTCGACTGTGCGACTGATTCAGTAGATTTAGTATCTTCAACTGTTTCTTTCTCAGTATCTTCCATCATTTCATCCGAATAGATCGTTAAGTGAGAATCAAGAATTCTCGGAAATCTGTCGTTTATATTTATTTTCCTACCAATAGTAAATGCTAATTGAGTTTTTTTAAGATTATATTCGTGAACTATTTTTTTTCCAGAAGTTAACTCTGGAACAAAATTATTTAATGAATTTCTATCTAAATTTTATAATTTTAAATCATAAATAATTCAATGATGTATTTATATACTAACATTCGTCATCAAATGGGTGTAAAGTACCATAGTCTTTCACCTCCTGTCCAGTTTTTTTATCAATATGTAAACCTGGAAAACTGAAAAATTACAAAAAAATAAGACATGAAAGACTTTCGTTAAAATCCTTTTAGTACCTTTTAATATCATCCGAATCTTCATCTCCGATCGGAAACCAAACAGCATTATTCTGTTGATCATTTCGATCTTCATGATCAACATCTTTCAATCCGTATGGATGTATATAGCGACAATTTGATTTTTCATGGAAAACTGTCACAAGAAAAATACCAATATAATATTGTTCATCAACATTAAAGTAACATTTTGGAATCTTTAAAAAAAATAGGCTTTTAAAGATAACAGAAGATGAAAAATTAATAAAATTAGCTTACACGAATTGTTGGACCTGTAAAAGGAGAATTTTTATTTTTTGCTTTGAGAGTATGTCGTCGCTTTTCTTTTAGATTATCTTGAAGAGTTCGCAATTTTGAAGTATAGCATGGCTGTGCAATAATTTCCAAACTATTAGAACGAGGCGGTATACCTGATAGAAAAGCAGTGATCTCTGAAATAATTGAAAAAATAATACAAATAGATTTTAATAGTGACCGATTTATACATACCATCAACTTGGTCTTCATTACAGGAATTCAAATTTAATTCTGGTGAGAAATCAGACGAAGCTCCATTATCTAGAATACATACCTATTTTGAGAGATAATCTTCAAGTATTGCTTACTGCTACCAGACAGCACTGACAAAAGATCTAGATCATTTGAAATCTCTGAAAGAAAGAACATATTACAAGTGTTATTAAGAAAAAAATTAAAAATCATATATTTATATAGACCGGCATTTGGATCGAATTTCTGAAGTATCTCGTCTATAGAGTAAATAACTGGTTTTATTGTATATATTTTAATCAAACTTACCTAGAAACTCAGCACTGAGTTGTGGTACATCGAAGTTGTTGGTTTCATCTAAATAAGATATTAATGAAAAAATGAATACATTTTTTTAATCATTTATACCGTTCATCTGATCATAAAGTGGTGTTGACATTTGTTCATTAATTAATCTGAAAACGTTTGAACTAAACTCTTTCCATCCATGTATATGAATCATATCTAAGCATGTACAATTTCAGCTCACTTGATCATAGGCATCACCGATACTGGCTTAAAGTGACGAGCTATCTACTCCGGTATCAGCGTTTTGCTACAATCGTGAATACATTGACACTGATGACACTGATACATATTTCCATATCGATTACTCAAATTTAGGATATTTTTTGAACGAGGAAATACGCTTATTTAACTGCTTTTTCGTTGCAGATTATTGTTTAAAGCATAAAAAAAATGCATACTTTGGCAGGGTCATTGGTTCAGTGTCTCAGCGAACGCCTATGTCGTTGTAGTCGATATTTCAGTGTTTATACCTATATTTCACATCACTAATAATATCTTATCTTGTACTTCTACTAAAAAAGTATAATATTGACTTAAGGTATCGTCCGAAATGGATGTCCAAACAGAAGTCACATTTTTTTGACGTCATTAAGTGTGAATGACCTCTATGTGAAAATTTAATTTAAAAAAAATGATTGTACAACAATTAATTCATCAAGTATATAAAACAGAAACAAAACACTAATTTTATTAAAAATAAAAAAACTTGTTACAAGATTTTAAATCTGTATAAAGCTAATCATATACGGAACGACCTTTTCTATTAATCAAATTTAAGAAAAATCTGAAATTTTTTTTCTAGAATAGATCTTTCTTGAAAAGGAAGTGTGAGAGTAAAATGAGTAATCGTGATCTGCTCTATAGAAATTAAAAACAAAAATGGATGATGGTAAATAGTAGAACTGTTGAAGAGCATTATGATTGAAGGAAACAGAACCAACCGAAAAATAATTATGACGAATGCATGACTTTATAGAATTACACATGCAATGAAAACCGCCAGTATTTTCCGATTAACTATGATTTACCTGTAATTTTTTCGGACGTAAACAATCACTTTTGCCTGATACCGAACTTAGAGAAACTGCGATTTTCTCAGAAATTTGTATGATTTCCACATTGTTTCACAGTTCGACGTACGTAAGATTTTGTAGGCATGCAGAATCCATCTGAAATATCAGCACAACATGAAAATATCTCTTGAACTAGATCCAATTTAGAGTTTCTTTCTGATTTTTCATTGGTCATAACTGCCAAATCAGTTCTTCTGCAACTAGCTTCTGCTTCTACTCATTCAGAATGCAAAATACATTGAAGATGAATACATTCTTGGCTATCAAACTTTCATTGTCTTAGACCTCATCCGAGAACTATGTAAATAACAATCTCTAAAACTATATTTTTGCAGTGACATCTATTTTCGTTTTAGTTTTTCTGCTCGTTTCGCTATTGAATGAGCACAAATATGACTTATATATTGAACTAACGAGGAAAGTACCTGAAGTGTCCCCTCGATTTCGAGCTCATATTTTGCTCACAAGTAGACCTTAATGTCAATAACCAAAACCTACAAAGATTCGCGCCCATGGGCTGTTGAAGCCTACTTATGACCATTTCACTGGATTTTCGATTTCAAGCAAGGCATTCATGGAAAAAGTAAAACGGCGGTATTTTAACCTGAAATTTTGTCCATGAAGAGACCTCATGATTATTAGAATGTTCTAAAAATTTCAGCCAAAACAAATGCTTTATCCTTGAGATATTGAGTTTTCAAAACTATTCAATTTTCTGACTTTTCTGTGGCATATGATCACTTTTTAACTATTCAATATCTTAACGATAAAGCATCCGTTTTGACCGAAGTTTTTAGGACATTCTAGTGATAATGAGGTCTATTCATGGACAAAATTTCAGGTAAAAATACCGTTGTTTTATTTTTCCATGAATGCCTTGCTTGAAATCGAAAATCCAGTGGAATGATCGTAAGTCGGCTTTAACAGCCCATAGGCACGAATCCTTGTAGGCTTTGGCTATTGACATTAACGTCTACTTGTGAGCAAAATATGAGCTCGAAATCGAGGGGATACTTCAGGTACCTCCCTCGTAAGTTATTAGATATTTTCAGTCTATGAAAAATGAGAAAATGGTAGTCTTCGCAGCTTACCGATTACTTTTTTTGTTCGGATGTGTCACTGACTGGTCATTGTAAACGATTAATCACAGTTAATCATCGATTTCTCATATTAACTCGATTTTCAGTGAAATCGCTGATTAGCCACGGTTTACTGCTAAAGCTAGTCCGGCATTTGCAACATGGGTAATACTATTATCACAGTCGAAGGTACTGCTGCTCTGAAAACTATTCTAGTTTTATTAAGTTTTGTGAAAATACACATGAAAAACACGAAAATAAATAAAACAAGTATCTAGACACTATACATTCTTTACTATCTCTTCTCATGCTTGTCCAGGCAAAGACGTGATGAATTTCAAATTGTAACTAATGTTCGCGCGAGAATTATAGAGAGATGAGTGTAATCTGTATAACTTGACAACGGCAACAGTTAGCGATCTACAATTATCAGCTATCGAAAGAGGAGAACCCCAGACGTCTTTTTGTCTAATACTCCATAAAGTATAATTATTTTAAAATCTATCATCTTTGCAAAATATTTACAAAAAGGAATGAAAACGGTATTTCATTTCAACGAAACTTTGATAAAAAGTCAGAAAATTTGCTAAAAATTAACAGAATTCTATACAATTTGACTGAATAGATATGCAATTTTGTTTGCCCAACATTCAGATATAAGAAGATAATCACGTGAACTGTGTCTTGAAGTGTACATCTGAGTCCCTCTATCTAAAGAACATGTCAAAATCAAAATTAAATCGGAACAAAACACCATTCTCGTGCATGGTTTTTTAATGTTTAGTAAAAACCAAGGATTTAAGAAAACCTTCTCTTATATAATATGAAAGAAAAAGACGTCCAGCATTCTCCTCTTTGAATTCCTGAAAACCACAGATTGCTAACTGTTCTTGTTATTGAGTTATTGAGCTTACACTCAGCCATCTTTAATTCTAGCGTAGACATTAGTTTTTAGTAAATTTCTAATCGCTAATTTGTGCCTTTTTTTCTGCAGACGAAATCTTTCAGAATCATCAAGAAATTAGAAATTTAATCATCCTAAATTTCTGAATCTTGTCAGAAATCAGAAATTTATTTATAACTTATATTTGAATAAAGCAACAGTAGGTAGACTGATGAAAAAATTTTCAAAAATTACAATACTACGGATGAAATATAACAAAAAAAACCACTGCCCGTTCGAGATGATCGCAATTACCTCAAGTGAACAGATGAAATCTTACTCTGGCATCCCACTCCGCCTCTTTTCCCTCCTTTTCCTCTTTTCTTTTAAAATTCCTCTTTTTAGCTTCTTTTTTCAGAAACGTTCTCGTTTTTCTCTTTTCTCACGAAAAAGTAGGTTGTTGGGGAAAATATCCATGAATATATTGATTATTGTTACCATATCATACAAAAAGATCACATAACACAAACTGATGTGCCCATCAGTCGAGGTGTATAGCTAAGGAGGCTAAATTATATGATTTTAGTGATCAACTTCAGCGATATTATATATCCCTAATTGGGACCCAAGTTTTATAGCTCTCTAATGGGGGAAAAATCACTCAATTATATTTCTAATATGAACTCATCATTCGCTCACAGTCTTGACAAGTTTTTCTGGTTAAGATCGGCATATAAAATGATAATCTTGAGCTTACTTTTCTTGACCATTTTTCTTGGCACCAGAGAAACTTGTGATGTAAATTTAATAATGGATAACTAACTCATAGCGTAACGCATGCGTCAAAATGAGAAGAAGTTTCCAGAGTGGCTAGACCTATCCTAGAATCCTGTCAGATTCGATGAAATTTCTTCGGCAAGATAGCTTCCGATAGTATGATGTCATAGGTTGAAGATTTCTGCTTATCAGATACCGATAAAAGTTTTCATGTTGTATCCGGCAATATCTGATCCTTCAAAATTGCTGCGTTCATTACAGATCCCGTGGTATGTTGCTAGATTACCTTACGTGATTAATTTACTGTCAAAATGAAGTAATCCCTCTCCCTCCGAGTTTCTCCGTATACAATCACATTTTGAAGGATCGTATGTCTCTAAACCCTACACGGAGACATATAATCGTTCACGAAGTAATACAGAGTAAAACGAAAGCCGTTGACAAGCTTTGTTCGTCCATAAACGATCGTATTTCTGCGCATACGATCACAGAGTTATACGATTGCAATACTGGGCGATGTGAAACGCCGTATTTCTCCGATTACAAGCGTGTTTGCTTTACATGGGTTAACATTGACAACGGTTTGAAGACACTTGGAAGAAATCGGATATGATAGAATGCAATAGAAACACACGGGGACGCCCCACTGATCAAAAAGTAGGGGATCATACAATCTACCCAATACCAATAAGTCGTTTTCTACAGAACGCAGGAAGATGACCATATTTCACTGGGAAAAATCAAGTGTTTTCAATAACAGGTGGTCAAACGATTCCTCACAAATTCGCTGTCTGAGCACCATTGCAACCAATGTATTAATTTACGCTGGGAAACGGAAAAGTGAAACTGACTTACGAAAAATGATCAAAATCATGAAAGAATTGCTGAAAATTGAAAAAAACCAAAAAAAAAACTTTCTCACATGCACAGTCATCCGAAAAAAGCAAAAAAAAGCAAAAAAAAAGCATTTAATGTATTCTGATCGTTTCTATTTCTGTGTGCCTACTTAGTCAGATGCTACGTAAATAGAATAGACTATTTTTCTAATGTTTTCCCGTTTTCTAATGCATACATAAGCAATTGCACAAAAACTTCTATGAACAATTGGAAGTTTCGTTTCTTTTTTACTCTTTCAAGTCATATTCAACCTATATTGATAATGTACGAGTTTTGTCGGATTTATAGTACTATTGTGCCAATGGATTTTAGTTTTCTTCGGACGAAACTGTATGCCTCTTTTTTTCCAAGAACGCTGAGCCTCTTTTTTCCTCTTTTTCTACGACGTGTTGGTGGTATGCCAGATCTTACTCGATCCATAAAATATTATGCCTCTTAATTGAATGATAGTGAAAAATGTCCGTTTCCAGTAGAAAAGAGTCAAAGTACAACTGATTTCATCGTCTTCGATACGACTTATTCCAGTGGCTTATACATATGAGTAGTAGCTATCATCGTCTCTATCATACAAGACTTAAAATTCTAATTTCTAATTTTCTTCCTCATTTAGAAGAGATAAGCGCAGTAGATTTTTGCTTTTCTATTTAATTGAAACAATGTGAACAATAGATTTCTGATTTCTTAATCATTTTCTAATTGAGTGATATCTAAATAAAATTAATCATTTTCACTTATCAGTATACAAATTTGCTGAGATTTTGAAAGTTGTGAAAAATTTTTAAAACTTCAACTTTAAATTATATTGACATACAGAATATAAAATTAGTATCAATTTTATAGTTGCCATCTTATGATCTCGGAACGCATGAGTTTGATGAGTGCTTTTTTCTCTTTCTACGCCTGCACGTAGTATTTCGTGAATGAATTCTGACAAGAATAAACTCATGTAACTTGGAAAAACATAAACGCAAAATAATACAAGTATGCATTTTATTATCTGTAGATATAAAAAATAAAAATTCAACATATAGAGATTAAAGAAAAAAAAAACAAAGTTAAGTTTCTTTAAAAAGATCACCACAGTGTGTATTGTTTTTAGATTGAGCAATTTGAATTGGTGTTTGACTATCTTTATTTTTCTTTTTCAAAAGATTTCTTTTTATATTATTGGGTAATAATAAAAGAACATTTTTGATTGTTTCATTAGCTTCATTTTCGGATATATTTGCAAGTAGATGTAAAATATTATTATCATTCTTATCAGTATTTTCAGTAAGATCTAAACGTTTTTTAAGAATTGCTTCGATTAAAATCCATTGATTAAGTTTAGCAGCAAGTAATAACGGTGTTTCACCGTCATTATTCTTTCGTTCAAGTAAACCAGGTGATATAGACATGTCGACTACTTGCTCAATAAGTTTTAATGCTAAATTAACATGACCATGTCGAATAGCATCATCTAATGGTGGAGGATTTTGATCACATTTAGCAATTAAAAGACGTGTTCGACGAAATAATCGTGAAGGATTATTTGTACGAACAAATTCAACGATTGCATCTTGTAATTGACCAAGATATTTATCAAATTTAGAAACTTTGTCTAGAATAAAAATGAAATAATATTATAAAAAGATGAAAACAAATACAAAGAAATGAAATGAAATGAATATACCATCATTGATAAGTTGACGATTTGGTTCAATATTTTTCTAAAATATAAAATTATGAAATATTGAATAACATATTTTTTTATTAATCTACTTCTTCAGTTGTTAATCGACTCATTTGTTGAACAAGTGATTCACCTCCATCATGTTCTGTATGATCAAATATAGAATATCTTCGTTTATTACTCATATGATTATTATCCATCATGTCATATTGACAATGTGAACATATAGTTAGAGTTGTTTTCATTGCTAAAATAATACAAAAAAAAAATTATAATTATTTATTTTATCAATAGATGTAAATAATTTACGTGTTAAATAAATAAAATCAATGCATGCAATTATTAAATCATTTTGTATGACAATTATTTGTACTGTAAGATTTCGTTCGGCCATTAACATTGGACATGGTGGAGTTTGAAAAAAGATTGTTTTTGAATCAACAAATGTTAGTTTTATAGCAGCTATTTTCCCCATTGAACCATAATCAAAAAAAATACTAAAAACTAAAATATAAGACAAAAATTAATGAATAAATGTTTTCAAAGTGAATATCAATAGTACACTTAGTTGTCTATACAATGAAAGTTAAATCTCATTTCTTTATAGATCGTATTATTTGTCATGAAATACATACAATAATAAATTAAAAAACAATATGTTTAGATGCTATTGCGCTATCGTAATGTAATAGAAGAGATGTTAATTCTCATTGTGCAAACGGTTAAATGAAAAACAAAAGTACTAAGCATACCATTGACTATTAAATCAATAGATATAATTTTATTTACCCTTTCGTTTATCAAGCTTAGGAAGTGTCATTAATATTTCATCTCCACCATACCAATCACCTTTTCTCGGTGCACATTTAATTGTATCATCATCCAGCACAGCTATAGAATTTGTATCATTAATAATTGGTTCTATTAAGATAAAAAATAATAATTTCAATTAAAAAAAATCAAAGTCTAACTTTCTCGTCGACTAGCTTCATCACACATTATTTGAGATGTTACTGATGTCGAAAGCACTGGAATTGGAAAATGATTATTATAAAAACGTTCAGCGATAGTAAATACAAGCTGAGATTTCCATAATTGATATGTATCAATAATTTGTTTAGCATCATGAATATTCGTACCACGTTGAATATCATTTTCATCTAAATATGAAAATAAAAAAAAGATAATAATAGATTATTAATACTTTTCTTTTCTTACCTAAATCAAACACATGTAAAGGTCCATATGATTTTAATTCATGTTGAACCATTTTTTTTCGATTTATACGAAAACTAAAATAATAAAATCAATAAAAAAAATTTATATTAGATTCATACCATTTTTGACCACTAAATACATCTTCTTTAGTTATTGGAAAATAAAGTGAATTATTTGTTGAATCTCGATGAACATTATTTTCTGATGTATCAATTGCATATGGATGTATACATACGACAGGTACTTTATCAGAAAAAACAGTAACAAGTGTAACTCGAATATATAAATCTCGATTTGAATCACGCCATTTTAATGGAATCTATTAAAAAGAAATTATATAATTTTAGTTCAATCTTTACAGAATTAAAACCTAACAAATATATTTCATATAGAGAAGCAAGTTTACACTGTAAAAAAACAAACCCATAGAATAATAAACCCTACGAATTGGGTCTATTATCTTCATGACTGTACAAGGGTTTATGAAAATTCAATGGGGCTAATAAACTCTTTTTCGCAGGATTTCTTATTTCTACAGTTGATTTTTTACAGTGTGGTAAGTTTTTGAATGAAAGGAAATGTAAAGAGCCGTTAAACCATCAGATAGATACGAAAGTTTTAAATCTATTTTGACAAATGTTTGCTATTGAATTGTTGAGATTAAAGACGTTGCATATTTCACTACTTAAACAAAACAATCTAATATACATATACTGAAATCTTTAATCTTAAGAATAAAAAATGAAGATTTCTCGACATCGATTTAAGATTTTTTGTATCTATCTGATGATTTAACGGTTTTGATCCTAAGAAATTTTAAAAGTCGGTTCCGATTCGATTCTCTGTTCCAAGTTCTTTGAAACTGCCGAACTCTATTCGAAATCCTCGAAATCATTTTGACTACTTTTGAAAAATCTTTTAATTAAAACTTATGAAAATAAAAGAGACACAACAGAAGATCTGGGGTCTTCTACTATGGGTAGAGGTTTACTAGAAAAAATTGTGTGATGAAAGGAAATGAATTTGCTTCAGACAATTACCAATGTTTTATTCAGTTTTGTTTTTCTGGAGGAACAATTTGAAACTCCAGAATGGTCAACATGATCTTCTGAGAAGTGCTGTCCCCTCACCACCTCACGCACTTACATAAAGCAATAGATTCGTTATATTTTCTTGGTGTTATAACTCTTTCCATTACAAGTATCCTTTTTTCTTCTTCTATTATCTATGATGGGTTACATTGACATAGTTACTACTATTCCTTGCTAAGAAGCACGAATAATAAACACATTTTTACACGTAAGAGATGCGCATACGCACGCTTGCTCTATCTGATAAAACTTTTCTCTCTTTTGTTGATTATCCAAATATGTATCTTTATCTATTTGCTGAGAATAAAAACGAACTTAGTTGTGATTATCATTTGACAAGATTTAAATAAGTTGGATTCATACTCCTTTGAATATCTCAACAAGCAAAAACTATCACATATATTATTGATTTAAAAAAAAATAATAGGAATTTCATACTTCAACAGTTGGATATTCATGTTGACCAATATCGTCCTCAGCACGAATAAAACGTTGTGCTCGATTTTTACTTGGATCTGTTTCACTACAGTATCGTTCACGATAAAATGCTTTTGGTTGTGCTATAACTCGAAGTTTTTCAGAAGGTTGTGTCATTAATGAAAAATCGATCATTTCATTTTTGTTGAAATTTGTTCCAAGAGGTTCAACAAATAAATTTGGTGAATATGGTATTGATTGTGATGGGGAACTAATACTACTATTGTGAGATGGATATATACCAGATTTAGTATCAGTATTATCTGAAAATTACGATTAGAAAATAAAAATAAAAATTTTTGAAAAATTAAAATTATAAATACGAACTTAAATCCAAAAAATCTGGTGAACCAACTTCACCTAAAAAAAAGGCACATATAAAATAATATTGCCGTTCAATATATATATATATATATATATAAGAAACTTACGGAGAACTTTGTATGCTACATCAGGTGATGGTGAATGTAGATGTTCGTCAGGATCTAATAAGCCTAATATGAATATATACTCATTTTTCTATATATTCTTACCATAATTTATTGTAGTTGCCATTGAATTTGTTATTTATTTATTGTTTCAAAATAATCTGTAATAACTTATATTTAAGATAGGAATATTTTTATTTTATATTCATAGAGACCTAAACTAGTACGTAGTATAATAATTTAATGTTCGTAGGCGAATTAGATCATTCCATTTAAATTACGTAGTAGAAACTTTCCCACTGTAAGAACGAAAGAGAAAAAAGTCAAAAGAAAAAACAATGAGAAGAAAAAGAGAAAAAAAATAACGTATTTACAATCGAACACGTAAGCTTCAGAAATAAACAAACGTAATTATCATACGCAAAAAAAAACATATCACATTAACTATAAAAACAAATCGAATCGGAAAAAGTACGATTGAAGTACTTTTTAGTTTAACCTAGAAGTGTCAATGTTTGTGTTATTTGGATTTTTAGTCTTCAAGAAACACGAACACATTTTTACAATACTTCAAATGAATTTTCGAAAGCTTTGAACTATCAAAATATTCTTGTGAGTCTTTTTGGTGGTAGACTGCTATGGATTCCTGATTCTTAGAAACACAAGCACACTATGTGTTTGTGTTCCTAAATATGCAATCGAAAAGTGACACTCCTTATTGAGAGGTTTAGACCAGTACCGGTAAAGAAAAAATCCTACCGATCGCGACACTGTTGTATGAAGTTGTGTGCATTTCGATGTATGATTCATTTTTGACTGGCTAAAAATTGTCAAAATAGATTATACAATGAAACAACATCACCACTTCTATCCTCTCCAGAATCGTTTGTTTGGAGTCGCCGATAATGATAATAAATCAACATATAAAGCCATTGCAACCTTCTTCGGTATTTACACAGAAAATGTTTTACAACAAGAATACTTTTTACGCAAAAGAAAGATACAGAACAAGCAGAAGAGATTTTTTTCCTACTTCTGACAAGACATCATCAAAAGGAAAAAACTAAATGAATTAGTCTGATTTGGATGGAAAATTACTTGTATTTCGCCGAAGAATGACAGTACAAACCATAATAATCATATTTATCATCATGCAATAACTCCATACGTCGATGAGTATCAATATATTGATGGAAGATTTCTTAGTTTTCTATGTGGGAACATATCTTCACACGAGATTCGTCTCTTGCTTCGCGAATTGAATACAAATATAAGATCGAGTATAGACTAAATGTTAACAAAATGACCTCTAATCAACAATTTTCCAGACTGCTGTCTAAAAAAGAGTGTCATACGGAATAATTTATGAATTTAGCAAAGATACTGAATTTTGTAAACTTTCCTTCGTTTATTAATTAACAATTAAGGGTTATAGAAAATTTAAAGAACGATGCCAGATAAAAGAATGGTTCCAAATGTTTAGAAGAGTTTTATCGCGCACGCTTCTTTTTATGCTAAACTTCTTTTACAAAGATAGTTGTAGCTCATGTCATTTGAATTAAGGTAAATCGTTCTTTGGATGCGATTTAATTAGCATAAATCTATAATAGCTTTATTTATCCAATAATAATAGTAAAAAACAGACGATAGATGCCACTAAATTCGTTAATAATAATGCCTAACGGGTCACTTAAAGATTAATATTAATTTAAATTTTTTCTGTTTATTATTCTATTGCAAGTCTTTCGATTAGGAAAGATCGGTTCTTCGAAAATAACGGTTTTTTTTATAGAACTTGACTAACAGCATTAAAATCTGAGGTTTTCAGATGTATTGTGCAAAAGTATTACTCAACATTTATGTCAAATTCGAATATTCTCAGAAAATTCAAAGGTAAGTAAAAATGTGTTTGCTTTATTTTCTTTGTCTTTCTCAAAATCATCAACCCTTTTACCGTATTTGTAAATCTTTATAAATATAGTCGTTCGATCCATCGAAATGATACACCTTTCAATATTTGTTGTACACTAAATTCTACTTGTAACTCTGCTTATACCATTTCTGAGAGTTACCATAGTCATTTGAATTGATGTTATTGGGATTTATTGAATGATTATGGTCTACCAATTTATTCTGCAATGAAAAAATGCCTTCACTATTATTATCGAATGCAAATATTATCCAAGATGAGGAAGATAAACTTATTGCTGTACAAAAAAAAATCAGATGAAAATGAATCGAAAACTTTTGAAGATATTAGATCGAGTGAAAATGATGTAGATTAGCTACTTTCCGCAGAGTCAATCAATGAAACAGATAATATAAAGGAATTTGCAATGAATTCGATTGAAAAACATTATATTCGATTTTTACTTGATTTACATGAAGGTCACTTATTACCATAAAGTATCATCAAATCAATCACATCTTATTTCACAACAATTCTAGATGCATTATTGAAAATCATTCAACATCAAACAACACAATCATCAACAAATCTTAATATTGATATTACAAAGAAAAACTTCAAAAAGATAATCCTTCATTGAAATTTTATCTTAATTCATTTTTTATTCAACTCGATATAGTTGAGATCGAAGTAACTACGGGTGTCAGTGTTTGTGTTCCTTGAAGTTCTGTTCTTCAAGGAACGCGAACACATTTTACAATACTTTAAATGAATTTTCGAATGCTTGGAACTATCTAAATATTCGCACGAATCTTTTTCTATAGCAGACTGCTATGAGTTCCTGGAAACTGACACTCCTAATTTTGGATCCAAAATTCCTGGTTTTTCAGAGATCCGAAAAATCTGAACTCAAGTTTTGAGGTCGAGATCTAGTGCATTTGAACGAGCATAACCGAAAACCTATTATTCATAACTCTTGGATCAACAGGACGCACTAGAACAAAATGGTGATAGAGTGAAACTTTATAGTGTAATGCTAGTGATGTTTTAAACAAGATGTCTAAGGCATTGACGTTTTTATTAAGGCAAAACAGTGTATAACAGGTTTTTGACTATGTTCTTTCAGATGTGCTAGATCTTGATCTCAAAATTCGAGTCCAGCTTTTAGAATATTTGAAAACTACAAATTTCGGGTGCAAAACTAGAGGCTTCAGTCTCTAGTTCCACGCCTAGAAACAAGAACTTAGGATATGGTTTGCGTGCTTAGGTACGAAATCGAGAATTGACATACTTAGTTTAAGCATATGAGCATTTTATTTTCCACTAAAAAAGAAAAGTACCATGTAAATGATGACAAGATATTTTGTTCTTTTTTGCTGTCTATAATTTTCATTAAAAAAATTATAAAACTTTGCCAGGATTAAGAATATTCATTGGATCAAGTGCTTGTTTAATTGCTTTCATTGTATTTATTCCTGCTGCTCCGAATTCGTCAATTAATAATTTTTTCTTTCCAACTCCTATACCATGTTCACCGGTTACTGTACCACTTACACGTAATGCTTCTCTAGAAATAAAAAAAAAATGATAATCAAAAGGATAGTAATGTTATACGCAAACATACTTGGCTAAGGCCATACTATATTGATGAACTAGTTCAATTTCTTTCGGATTTGTTGGATCGACAATAACAAATACATGAAAATTTCCATCACCAACATGACCAACAATGGGCCTATTTAAAAAAAACTTAAAATTTTCATGAGACACAAAAAAAACATGACATATCATTTATAATACCCTAATAAATTCAATCGTTTTAATTCATCTTTTGCAAATGTGACTATTCCGGACAAAGCGCTAATTGGAACGCAAACATCAGTACTGTAGCCCTATCAATAGAAAAGAACTAAAATTTATACTAATTTGCATTCATTATCACAATCAATGTTATTTAAAAAAAATAAATTCTCATTTCAATATAAAAATATGTTAATCCAGTGACAGATTCCCACACTATGTTTGAAGAAAAATCTTCTACACATTCATTACACTCTAGACATACAAAAACAGACTTTCTTCTGAAAAATAAACTTAGTTAACGGCTTATAACATTGCATACATACAAAAAACAAATAGTAAAAACTATTTTGAAATAACACAAAGAGATATTTATCATAAAGAAAAAAAAGAACAAGGCATTATATTTTTTTGCATGTACCACTCACTTTTATCAGCAAACAAATTATAAATATCTGTATCATGCTGCCTGGCAGTGTATCCTATGAGTTGTGTCGCACCTTTCTTTCTTTCGATATACATTAAATATGAGAAAACCATGATCATGTTTGCATAAAATGAACAAAAAGCAGACCAATCTGCCATTGATCATAAGTTATAGATAAATAAGACTTAAATATTATTATTTTCACATATACATACCTTTGAACCTGGTTTCAAAGCTTGAGCAGCATACCATGCATTATGTCTTGCCTTCCATAATTCGGCACGTTTATCGACATCTGTAGCAAAAGCAAATTGAAGACATTCATATGATTTGCATGTTTCTTCTATAAACTCGAAATACAATCTATTAAAAATCTTGCCAAATTAAAATGTTTCTTTTCTTACCTGCTATTTGTCCTTGAGCTTCAATATTACTATTACTACCATGAAATTCAAGAAATAATGTTGGTGCTATATCAAGATTCAGTTTTGAAAAACGATTACAAGCATCAACCATGTTCTCATCAAGAAATTCTATTCGTGCAACAGGTAAACCACTTTGCATAATAGCAACTGTAGCATTTACTGCACCTTGTAAATCTTTGAATGGAGCAACAGCAGCAAGAACCTAGGATTATCAAATAGAAAATATTTGTTTTAGATTATTTAAAAATTGAAAATATACTGCTTCAGGTATTGCATGTAATTTAAGTGTTGCTTCAGTAATAATACCCAATGTACCTTCTTGACCAACAAATAAATTAGTTAAATTATAACCTGATGATGTTTTTCGACTTCGTCCTTTGAGTCCTGCTGTTTTGATAATACTACCATCAGCTAAAACAACTTCTAAATTCATAACATTTTCACGCATTGTACCCTAATACATCGAAAAAAGAAAAAGAATCAATCTTTCAAATATTCTATTCTATTCACATATCGAACAGCCATTGTTCCTGATGCACTTGTTGCACACATACCACCAAGAGATGCATTTGCACCAGGATCTATTGGAAATTGAAGACCAGTATCACGAATATATGTATTCAATGCATTTCGAGTGACACCAGCTTGAACTGTACAATCAAAATCTTCAGCATTTATTGACAATACTTTATCCATACGACTTAAATCAAGACATACACCACCCTAAGAAATCGATACAATTTTCTTTTCTGTTCTAAAAGAATATGTTTGTTGTTTACGCACTTGAGGAGCAGTGACGCCACCTACATATGAAAAGGTACAAGGCAAGATAAACTAGAATTGAATCTTCTTTTACCTTCTACTCCAGTGCCACTACCAAATGGTATAACAGGAACACGTTTAGATGCACAATATTTAACAATTTTTGAAACATGATCTGTACTTTGTGCAAAAACAACAACATCAGGCTTATGACCTCTATAAATGTAATAGTGAAATGACAAATATCGTAGAAATAATATAACATACGGATGATATGATTCATCATGGCTATGTTGCTCTCGAACAGCTGTGCTAGTTGCAACATTATCATTTCCCACAATATTTTTTAAATCAGCGGCTAAAGCTTGTGATGATGCATAACGTTGCATAAACTAACAATTATAATTAAAAACTTATTGCATGCAAAGCCTTGATCAAGAGCAAAATAGGACTCTACCTTGTATAGAAATAACACTTTTGTACTTTTGATAATATTCATTGTTATACCTTACCTGAAGAACAAAACATACATAAAGAAAATAATTTAGTTTAGTTGAAAGAAAATGAATCAAACAAAAAAAAAATAAACAATAATAACAAAAAAGAAATAAAATACAATAAAATATAGAACATTCGAGTTCGTATACATATTCTATTCACTTCAACAAATGTATTATTAAATTCATTTCGATTACGAACCAAAAAAAAAATTTTTTGAATTAATTGATTATCAAATATTTATTTTTTTTCTGTATATCATCTATGATTTGCCATTCTTTTTTAATATTCATCCAATAATATCAATAAATCCTGCATTTCAAACATATCTACAAAATCACATTTAAGCTTTTCGTGTTTAATTTAAATATTTTTTTTGTTTTAAATACAACATATAAAAACAGAATAATTGTGACGATTATTTTGTCAGAAACTGATCGATTTTGTACAATTAAAGGATGTTGGACAAATCATTCTTCTCATTTTCTTAGATATATGAAAGACAGGCACAAACAAAAAAGAAAACAGAATATTATTAAAATTAAACACACACACACACACAAGTGGATGGATGTATACATAAAAAAAAAAAAAACTTGAAAAAACACCGGTGCAGGATAGGTTGTCCATAGATGACATGAATAATATAATAAAATAGATTAGTTTTTCCCAGCACCAAATACTTGAGCTTGCTCGTCGTCATTCAAATTTATTTGAAGTGTTCGTCGTACTAAAATAAAATATAATTAAGAAAAAAAAATCTATTTAAGAACATACATGATTGACGTTGGGCATATCGAGCTATACGACGTTGTTTTATAACATCTTTTGTTGTTGTTAACGCAGCATTTTTAACAAGAGTATCAAGTAATTCATCACTTGTATCAAATCCTTCAGTGTCATTGGATTTAGTCGATTGTATTCCATTTACTGTTGATGTATTTGATGTGGATGATTTTTGTAAATTATTTGCTAAGATAATTGAAATCAAAATAAAAAAAAACCTTTCGAAATAACTGATAAATCGCTTTTGGATCGAGACTATGTGTATTATGTAGACTCAGATGAGCTATGAATATTCTGAAAAGTATTTTGTGTTGTTAACTTATTGCGATAGAGATACCGCGCTTTTACACTAGGTGTTAAAATGAATGTTGTGGTTCCTCTCAGAAAAACTAAATTAAACATACTAGATGGTTTTTGTCGTAATCGATGACCAGGCATAATTTGACCATCTTTTGATGTACTTCTTACTACAGCTGCTAGATCACTTAACATATTTGGTTGAACATTTTTTTGATTTAATTGTTGTTTTGAATTTTTATCTGAGATAGAAGGTGATGATGGTGATTTTGTATCGTAATTATGTGAAATAGTTGATGAAGAATTTTTTTCTTTTACTGATTGATAACAAGAACTAGATTCATCATCCGTTCGAAAACCATTCAATAGAACATCTTTAAATGGATTGCCTTTTTCTGAAATAATCTATAATAAAAAAAACAGAATTGATATGAAATTTTACAAAAGAAACAAAAATAAAGTTTCAAACCTCAGTTATTAATTTGCCTCTTGTTTTATTTCGTTCACCACGATTTTGTTTTTTCTGTTTTTGTGTTGTTATACGTTCACGTGTTGTTCGATATTCAAGTGCAAATTCACTAAGAATTTTACAAAATTGTGTTATTTTTGTTTCTTGTATTGCACTTAGAGGATAACCAAGCCAAAGAAGAAATCTTCGAAAACGATTTAATACACGATTATATATAACTCTTAATAAACAAACACGTTCAGCACAATCAGTAAGAAATTCTGCCAGTCTAAAATTCACAAAAAAAAAAATATTCTAAGTTTAATTAAGAATAACAAAATAATAAAGCAAGAAGCTAGATTTTAACTGTGAAGCAAAATTTGATCATTTTATCTTTTTTTTTTCGGTGTTTGTAGAACAAAAATAAAAAGCATAATAAAATACATACGTGATATAATACAATTTACCATGAATCTTAACATCAACTCTGAAAATGATCTTTGATGGAAATATCATGTCTTTTTTTTTTTTAGAAAAGATCACTTCTTTCTCAAATAAAATTTATATTTAAAATTCAAAATGTATAATATGATTTATTAGTAAGATATTAATTCTATTGATAAATAATTAAACAACATACTTTGTTTTTATTTGTAATGTTTCATGTTTACTAATAGCTCTTAAATATTCAAATGCTGCACGACAATCATTTTCAAGTTTATTTAATTTTTGTTCAAGTTCATCAAAATCAATCTAAAATAATTTTTTTTTATATTATAAGAAAAAGATACGAAAAAAATATGACGTTATATTACTTTTGAACATCGTGTTATTTCACCAATTTCTGAATAGAAATCACTTGTATCAGGATATTTTTCAACGACAATATTGCACACATGAAATAATAATGAATGTTTTTGAATAGTATCTTTAACTTCTGGAACTTTAGCAAGATAATCAAGTTGAAAACCGATTGACTAAAAACGTCAAAATTTTTAGTAAATTAAATTTTAACTGTAAACATATTTTATTTACTTCAGCTCCATTAAGAAAATTACCAACAGCAAGAAGAATTTCAAGTATACGTCGAAATGTTATATTCTCTTTTAAATTTCTCATTCCATTTTTTAAATCCATTAATGGTTCAGCAATTTCCTATAACAAAAAATCCATTTTTTTTTCTATAATCATTCTATTAAAATTTTCGTCTAACCAATTCAATATTATCAAAATCAAGTTTAAATAACCATAATTTTAAACGAGCTTCTAATTCAACAACAGCTCCAATTGTTAATAAAAAATGTTCAGCATTGCCTAATGGTATATCACTATTAGCCATTTGAGCTTCTATTATACGATTTTTTTCTTCTTCTGTTGGAAGCATTGTTAATAATTTCTAAATAGTAAAACATATTGAATCTAATACTTTTAAACAAATATGAATACCGATTGTACAGAAGGATCCAAAATAGAGAGATGTGCAAGATAAGACTTTTTCATATTTAGCATCCTGACTGAGAGAAATTTTCTAGCCCTTACCTAGAGTGCTGCGAGTCTACGTTTTTGTGGACTCGGACCGGCAGCTCCCTAGCTTTATCCTACTCTGCATATCTCTAGTCCAAAAAGGAACTTATGTCTTTTTTTTGTAATATTACTTCTGCTTCTCAAGAAAGTAAGAAAAGCTATCAATAACAATCACTTTCGAGTTGAATTTTGGTGACATCACAGAGCTACTGATTTACTCAGTATGAAAAAAACCTTGGATCTAAAAAGGATTATTTTTTTCGTATCGATAGAATTATTTAACTTTGATGTTAATTGCTGTTCTATTCTCCTTTATTGTGTTGTACTTTGTTTCTCATTATTAAAACTAAAACTTATCAATCATGTAGACATACTTTTGTAGCTATTAAAACGCACTATCTACGATATTTAATAGATCATAACAAAAATGAATTTAAATAGTGAAATTAAAAAAACTAGTACGATAGATCTTTAATGCCAAAAATATTGAATATTGGTATAGTACGGATCTTTTAATAATAGTAGAAATTTAGCAATAATTCAAAATGATGTATAGATATACTTAAGCTGTGAATATCTAAAAAATTTTCTAATCATAATACTTTTTCGTTATTGAATCATTACAAAAGATCGAAATCTAGCAAATATGATTTCATTCTCAATGAACTTCTTCTTTAAGATATTGATTCAAAAATTTAGTCTGTAGAAATTTCATTTCATAAGAAGGATAAGTTTCTTTTTCTTAACTAAAAAATTCAATTACCTCAATGCCTTCTTTATTTATAACACTACTATCCATTTTTAAAATAGCTGCTTTGATTGTTCGAGCTGTTGGTAAAACTGTTAGACCGATATTAATTGCATTTGAACGTTTTGGATCGAGTACAGTTATTTCTTTTTTTACATCACCAGTTTTCTATAGAATAAAATGAAATATTAATTTTTCTAAATCAATATTATTATTTTAAAAAAAAACAAAAGAATTTTATCAAAAAGGAGAAAATAAAACACAACAAGAAGCGAATATATAAAGCACACACACAGAAAAGACAACAAATTTTGTTGTAAGAGAGCTACCCCCAATGTTAGTTATTTACAAACAATGAAGAGAAATAAAAAAGAGAAAGAGTGACCTAATGAAATTTATTGATTTGACAATGTCAAATACATATCAATTAATGACATTTCGACAATTATTATCCAATTTCGAAAGCATTAATCAAGAAAAAATAAACATAATCAAAGCTGTCAATTAAACACATAGTATGTGTCTATATACTTACTGTTTCCTATAGAAGATAAGAAAGAAAGAAAGAAATATTTAAATATGTCGAAATATTAAATAGAGTTTTTTTGTTTGTTTCTCAAATGTTTCTTAAGTTTACCAGCTTTACATTCGCAAAAAGACAATAATAACAACAATCTTTAGTTTAGTATGATTACCTTTACTTTAACTTCAGCTTGTTTCAATTCGAATAAGTGTGCTAATTTGTCGGTATCTAATTTTATTTTATTCAATGATGTCCAAAGAGAATCATTTGATCCGGGTGCTGTTAACATTGTATTTGGAGCTGCGTCACGCCAATGTAAACGTATAGTTTTTACTGATTTATTATTTGATGATGATGAGTCTCCACCTATATTACCATTGCTTATGGTTAACGGTGAAGGTCCCATGCCTCGTGGTAGAAGTGGAGGTGGAGGTGGGCATCCTATCGATGGAGGAGGCGGTGGTGGTGGTGGTGGTGGAGGAGGAGGAGGAGGAGGAGGACATCCTGTCATTGGTGGAGGAGGAAATCCATTTCCATTCATCATTGGTGGCGGTGGAGGTGGTCCCCCTCGATTAGCAGCGATAGTCATAATGCCTATATCATCTTGTTCATCCAGTTCTTCGAAATCCAGATCTTGTACACGTAATTTACGATCTGATACTTTGCTAACAACATAGTCCCATTGAAGATCATTATCTGATAGAGGTTTTGATACTAATGTATCAGGTAATGGACCAGGAAAAACAAAACATGTTGCTGAAATTTGAGGTGTTTTAGCTGTTACTGCTGCTTGTAAACCTACAATTTAAAAATTTATTTTTTAATCTATATAACATAACTACTGACCATCTTTTGCTCTTGTAACTGCACCAATAAGTTCAGATGATGGTATTACTTTAGTATCTTTTACAAATACAGTTGGTTGACCATTTGTTAATGATGTATCATTACCATTCATTGTTGATATACCTATTTGACGTGCTAATGTTTCAACTGTACCGTTACTATTTGAATTTTTTTGATGAGTAAATACAGCTCGTGTAAACACTTGTGTTTCATTTGCATGAGAAGGTGGAGGTGAGATAGACTCAATATTACATGACGAACGTGTAAAACAACTGGACGGAACGATATGACTATCAACGGATGTTAATGGTTTTACTACAAGAAATAAAATTCATAAAATATACAAAAGAAAAACGATATTTCTCTTTAAGGGTACTTCCATTCCCTTCTGGAAGAACGATTCATCAGAAAAGTTTTAAATTTTTAGGACAGATCGATCTTAATGAGTAGAGAAAAAGTTCCGAGATGCTGCCTTCTATGAGATACTGGGATCACAGTGTCTTCTCACCCTTCCCGTTTCTTTGAGATACTATGTTCGATTGAGTTCAAAATTATTTTTACAAACACTACATATACATTGTTTGGAGTAGGTAACTTTTTATTTTTTGTCCTTCAAATAAAAAAAGACAAGTATCGAAGATACCCTAAAAAATCCATTGTTTTTTTAAATAGAGCTTCTTTTGTAAGAGCTACCAATAAAACAACATTTTTTCAAATGAACAGTATATGTGAGAAAAAGTTTCAGCTCGATCACATATACTAGACCGAAGAAACGAAAGCGTTCCCATATTTTTTTTCATGAAAAAGTTGATTTGAAAAAAACGCAATTCATTATTTTCGTTAAGTAAATTTGATTTCTTCTCGAATTTTTTAAAGTTTAAAGACAATTATTAGATCTCAATATGTACTGAGTAGATAGATACTAATTACTTCAGACTCGCTGACGATCGAAAAGTTTTTCAACAAGATGTTTGTCCACCTTTGAACCGTTAAAAAGTATTTTCGATGACACAAAAGCTATGAGTTGGTGCTCTTTTCGAATATGGACTTAGAAATTTTATCGCAGTTTTTGTTCGAAAGTAGTGATATAATCTTTAAAAAATCCAAAAAATTATTTTGTACAATTTTATTTATTCACTATTGGAATTCGAAAGTAAAAGTTGGCATGTTTATTTATATATCAGTTTGTAGATCATAAGCTACACTATATAATGCATTATTTTTTTTATTTTTCGACATGGTGTCTCTATTTTTGAAAAAAATCGATAACCGTTTTACGTTCAAAACAGCTCTTTAAAAAACGCTTAAGTAAAAGTTACAACTTAGTTCAATATCACATGTTGTAGAGAAGTATTCACTCTACAAAACGATCGACTCCGACAATTTTTACTATATTCGAAAAAGAAACTTTCAAAGTAAATAATAACCTATTAACTCATCATTATAAATAATTTTTCAGGTTTTTCGAAACGTTCCTTACTACTCTTGAACAAAAAATTTCTAAGCTCATATTCACATTCTGATTGTGGCATTTAGTTTTCGGCTCCTTCTTAAGCAGGCTAAAATGAACAAAAATGTTCATCGGAAACGTGTCGGCCCATAAATTTCGTTCAAAATTAATTTTTCATTCTTTTCAAAAATGATTTCACTATTCTCGAAGAAAAACCGAGAGAAAATTTCTAAGTGTACAAGATTCTGGTCACTTATTATAGAATGGCCATAAAAAATCAAATATTTTGAGTCACGAAAGGCAGGCAGAGTACCCTTAAAACAATGATTATTTACTCTGTTGAGGCATTGTTGATTGATTTGTATCAGATAATGGAATTTGATCATCATTTGTTGTTTCCCAACGATCACGATTACGTTCAATTCGTGTTGTTCGAGGTACTTCACGATGCAAAATTTCTGTTTCCCATCGATTTTGCATTCGACGAAGAACCGTACTATCTGGTAATGGTTTTGATCTAAATTACATTTTCATTTAAATAATTTGAATTTTAATAATAAACAAAAAAAAAAAGATTTCATTTATTTACATTTCTTGTTCTTTTTTTTGAAACGATGAAATCGTAGGTTGGTATGTATGCGATGAACTTCGTCGAATACTTTGACGATTATCAATCATACTTTTAACTCGTGTTTTTCGCCTGAAAGATAATAATCAATAAATGATGAAAAGAAGAAGAAGAAGAAGAAGAAGAAGAAGCATCCAAGCAAAACAAAAACCTGCTGACATTGTACAAGGAAAAGGAAGAGAAGAAGAAAAAAAAAAGAAAAGCGGCAATGTAAAATAAAATAAGCATACTCATCATTATCATCATCATCTATATCAACATTGAATGATACGGTTGAATCATCTTGTTCATTCGATGACATGATCACATTATCATATTGTGGCAATGTTGAATCGGTTAAATTCAAATGATTTTGACAAATATCTTGATTATTATTATTAGAAATTATTCTAGATTCTTGCTGATTATCATATGAACAATTTGAATCAACAGATGAATAACGACGTGATGATATACGATCAAATGTAGATTTTATACGTGGTGTACACCTATATACAATGCAATAATCATGCGAACATTAGGTTTAGGAAAGATAAACATGCTGAATTACAAGGAGTGTAGAAAAAAAAGGTTCTCTTATCATTCTTGTAGCTTTCGAGGTGTGATGTAAAACGAATAACAATAACAAAAAAAAAACAACTTATGAAACAAAAATTACCTCCAGATAAGATTTTCATAGATATTGGATAAGGATGGAGATCTAATGTTTAAAAGTACGCTTGGTTTTTTTTTTTTACTCTCATTTATATTACAATCAGATCTATTTGCTTAACAAAATCAAGATAAATACATACCTTATTGATTGAACAATTGTTGCATCATCTTCACCATCTTCACGTCGAAGAGCAGCCTAAAATTAAAAAAAATTTTAATCTATTATCATAAAGAATTAATTGAAGGTCAAGTTTATAAATAGATTTTTTTTCTTCATATGATTATGAAAGAATGTTAAACATTGTAAATGTATTTAATAATATTCAACTATTAAATTTTTTTAATAAAAATCTTTAAAATACAATTCGATCTGCTTTGAATATTCTTCAGTATATAACATAGAACAAAAAGAAAAACTTTTGTATGGCTCAATATAAACTAATCTCGAAAAATCTTTAAAAATTTACATAGATTCAAAATAACTTGACTCTATCTATGTTATCATTATTATTGAACTAGAAATCTTCGAACATACATCATAAATATGAAATTGTTCAATAAGATCAGCTTCAGCTGGTTTTCTATTTAGAAAAAATTGTGTACATCGTTGCATTCCTTGTTCTTCTAATGCATCGGTCATATCATAAAACGTATCTTGATCAGATATAGCTGATAAAACTGTATTAAATAATGTAATAATTAATAAAACAACTTCTGATGATGAATTATCCATTTCATTTAATATTTTCATTGCATTTGACCATAATAAACGTTTAGCTGATCGATCAACTTGTGTTACAGCTGATATGATTAATGCAACATTCGATTCAGTATATTCAGCAAATACAATTAAAAGTTTTAAACTTGTTTTTACAACAAGTCGAAACTAGAACAAAGAAAAATAGTTCGAAAACAAAGTAGTTGTTAAACAATGAAATCGACCTCCCCTTCTGCGTTCTCTCGAAATTGAGTTTATTATTTCACAAACAGTTCTACCAAATAATACTACGACGTTGAGACTAATTTGTCAGCAATAGCAGAAAAAAAAACTGAGTTAATCTATATATGTGACAAAATTCTCCGGCAATTTTTGTTCCCGTTCGAAAATTCAACCTTGATTCACGTTGAAAAATAAAGTCAGCCATTATTCATTTGTCATTTTGAATCTTTCTACATTTCAAAAAAATTTTTGAAATATCAGTCAAAAAGGATAACTTTTAGCAGTCATGAACATTTTCTATTTGACTAAAATGTCTTGCCTACAAATTAAACCCCACACAATAATATCATGTTGTAGAGTTTTGAAAAGTCTATCGGATAGTATATAATTTAAAGTAGATCGCTGCTTGAAAAGCGCAATAATGATGGAACCTTGCCATATATGTCCGCATCTTGTACATATAAGCGAACAAGGTCACTTAATAGTAAAAGGAAAAGAATAATATTTTGCTATACTACTAGATGCCATTTAGTAGAGGAAAGAAAGAGCTTTCATGCGATTAATGATTTAAATTACAAGCGCTGAAAACGCAAGGAAAAGTTCATAGAAAAATTGCATAATATGCATCCATGAAGAATAAATACTATCGAGTTTACAGTCAACCGTACGCAACCGGAATGAAATCTAAATTGAATAGCAATTAACTTCTGATATCCGAGTCGACTATTTAAGAAATAATAAATTCAATTCCGAATGGACCCATTTTATCACTTAACGATCCCTCTGCTCGTCTATTAATAAAGGAAATTTTTATTTTCATACACTTGATTCTACTAATGAATAAAGCCATTGAGTAACTTCATTTTGATTTATAACAGCATTCATTCCATCAACATATAACATTAATTGACCAAGTGCTATTTAATAAG
This sequence comes from Rotaria sordida, assembly GCA_905250125.1. Classification (NCBI taxonomy): domain Eukaryota; kingdom Metazoa; phylum Rotifera; class Eurotatoria; order Philodinida; family Philodinidae; genus Rotaria; species Rotaria sordida. The sequence continues at coordinate 35,154 of CAJNOL010000350.1, read as the reverse complement.
AAAAAAAATTTTTTCTTAATAATTTAATAAAAAATAAAAGACTTTTTTTCTCTACCTCGTAAAATATAATTTTGATAATTTTGATCAGCTGCACCACCAATTTTAATTAAACATTGTAAACCTTGGTTATTAACAAATTCATGTACAAGATCTTTATCATCCTTGAAAGAAAAAAAAAACATTAATAAAAAAATCGATCAATTTTCTTTTTTTTTTATTTCTATACTTGAAAAATTTGTTTTAATGAAAATAATGATCTTCGTAATTCACGTCCATCTGAATTCAGTAATTTATCTAGAAATAAAAATTTTTTATAAGAAAAAAATAATAAAATTATTTTTTTTTCTATTTTACCTATACAAGCTTGAACTCGAACATTAAGTTGTGTACGAAGAACAATTGACCATTTATATCTTTAAACAAAAAATAATACTAATTATAATTATTATGTTTTTCAATCAATAATACAATAAACTGACCCTTCTGTAAAACTTTCAATATCTTCACGTTGTTCATCTAATGTTTGATCTAATTCAAGATATGGTCCAAATTCAGTTTTAGTTCCATCTTGTCGACATAATTGAAGTGTACAATCAGAAATCTATAAACAATAAAAAAAAAAAAAAAGAAATTCTTCGAATATATTATCTTATGAAGTTATTCATTTACTTGATGGGGTGCGTTAAGAACTTTATGTACACTCTGTAATTGATTGCTTAAAATAGTTGATGTCAAAAATGTAAAGGACGGAGGTCGAGCTGGTTCTGGTAAATTGACACTTGAAAATGGGTCGACATCGTCAAGATATTGTATACGACATTGTAATGTTGATGAAGTTGAATTAATATTATCAGGATAAATTTCTGTTACTTGTGAATTCAACATAATGTTCGATATATTCGAACAAAAGTTTTTATTACTTATGCCTTTGTTTTTACTTTACCATCTACAATATATGAGAGAAAAAAACGCCAGATTTGACCACGTGAATATATAAGTGTAGGAGATTTTTTTTTTATAGTCATGATATCTTGTCTAGTAAATAAAGTACTTCTCATTTTTTTTTTTATCGAAATGTCGCGAGAAAAATGGTTTATAGAGTAAAGCTCTTGTATTTATTATGATTATAGAAGGACTCTTTTTCTCCTTTTGTTAGATGTAAAACAATGAATGTCAACAAACATATAAAAATAGACGAGTGAAGGATAAAAACAGGAATGTTCTTGGAGATGTATAAACAGTCTATCTCAATTATCAGAGAGAAATCAACAGTATCATAGCAAACTATAGACAAAAAAAAAAGTTCTAGAGGTATTGTCATTAAATGATCTATTCTCTTTCTTTCTTTTTATTGTATTCAGAGAAAAATGCTTATGCAATGACAGTATACAAGAGATTCTGTTCTTTGTCTACAGTACTCAACAAAACAATGAAACTCAATAGAAGAAGAGAAAAAAGAACTATAGCTACGTTTTGTACATATTTACTAGTGATTGTCTACAAAAAAAAAGAAGAAAGAATAGTTATCGTTTACTATTCTTTAGTTACATACGGATGTCTGCCGTCTCACGCCCCTTCATGTATTCAAGACATGCGTAAGCTTCTAAGAGATTGACTTATTTCTTTGTGTCTATAGACAGAATGTAAAGAAGCGTGAAAGATATTGTCAACTAATGGTAAGATAGGAACGATAATGAGGCACAAAGAACAAATGATTTTGTTGACGCGACATTGGATGTTAATGAGAAATAGAATAAATAAGGTTGTCAAATCTAATGTGTATATATATATATATATATATACTGGATATATAGAATATTTTCTTAGAAAATCTTCATTTTTTCATTAAACAAAAAATCTAATTCTTACATGAGTCAATCATTTTTCATCAACTAATTATTATGATTAAAATAAAAGAAAAATTAAATTGAGATCAAATATAATTCTTTTTTTTTGTTCCGTCAAACTAAAATTAAAAATCAATTGAAATCCAGACAACAAGAACAACAAGGTGAAACAGGAAAAAATATTGAGCTTGGATTACGTATAGTCACATTTGGAATATGATGTATTCGAATATATTCATTAAGAAATAAACGATCATAATGTTGATGAAGATCAATAGAATGAAAATTTTCTTTAGTCATTTGTTTATTATCATTTGATTGAGATAATTGATTCAATAATCGAGATAAATGATTACCAATATTAATAAAAGAATTCAAACTAAAAGAAACAAAGAAAATTCCAATATGAATAATAATACATTAAGATTATGTTATCGAACAAAGTACATATATACATTCTGTTTCAATTTTTAAGACGATTTAACTTACGTCAAGGTCTTTTTTAAGCGATTATAATCGTGACGTGTTATTTTAACAATGGACTGTAAAATTGAATCATTTGTATGGAAAACAATTTGATTATCACAATCAATAAATACATCATAAATATGTGTTTTTTCTTTAAAAATTCTTTCTGTTGTACAACCAATATAAGATTGTTCATTATTGAGCATTGATAAATCCGCAATAGTGATTAAAAAAAGTGGATTTACCGATTGATTAATAATATGAGTAAAATAAACTATATAAGAGGTTTAGATTTTCTTTTTTTTTAATAATAGAAAAAAGAAAAGTATTTACCTGCATTACAAAGAGGTCCAATAGGTGAACGTGAGTAAAATAAAATACGTTTGCCAAGCAGGATTAACCTTGAAAGTGGAAAGATAGATGCACCAAATTGTTGAATAAATTGAGCGAATAAAGAGTCCTATAAAAAGAAAAAAAAAAAACTTTTTTTTGTCGTACTGATAAAATCATGACTTCATATAATTTTTTTTCATTGAGAAGAAGAAGAAGAAGAAGAAAGCGCACAGAAGACATTTGCATCTTTTTCTTTTTTACAGTTGGTTCACTCAATTTTAATGAATAGATAAATTTGTCAATATTTGAAGAGTGTATCAATACAAAGAATTCAAAATGGTTTTTTTTTCGCTTCCAAGGACTTTCTACTAAGCGATAAATATCTGGAGAATCAATTTAATCTATTCTTGTATTTGTTTTATAAACAAACTTGTTCTTTTAACTAAAAGTAATATCATATCTATCAATGATATGACCTTTCTCTTTTGCAACATATGTTATGTCAATTATCTTCTAGTGCGATATACATACTAAACACATTTGATAAATGTTTTATCATTAGAATAAAGTGCTTTAATTTTAGCAAATTCTTACATAAATAGAAGCAGGAACTGATATTGGTTGTTCCTGTCTTATAAGAAGTCGTTTTAAACCATCATAATTGGCTGATGCTTGACTCAGATAAATTCTAAATATTGATTAGATAATCATTTTTTTATTAAGAGAATGTACAGATTAATAACCTAGCTTCAGTTTGTAAAAGAGAAAGATATGATTGAATATGTATAATAGATGAAGTTAAAATACCAACAGATTTAATCCGCATACCACGCTGTGATTGATCGATTACTGACAAAGCTGATCCATCATCATCATTTGTAATATCTGCTCGAGCTAAACAAGCCAATCCATATTTATTTTCATGACGAAAATATCTAAACAAATATTAACATTGTCAAAATATGTTAGAATTTGAAATTTTTATTCTGCATAGCATAGTGAATCATTGATTCACTCTCATGATTCTCTTTCGGTTAAAAGCTCTCCTTTAAAAAAAAAAGTCAACTTTCGTCAGAAAAATTGAAATTGAGGTAAACAGTCTGACGTGTGATCTTTCATAAATGACATGATTTTTTGTTTGGCAACTCGTTTTTTTGCCAAAATTTTTGGTAATTTCTATCACCTTCTGATTGAAAAATATGCTTTTTTTTTTAATGTGTCAGAGTCCATTTTTTTGAATTAAGCTTTATTATTATTATATTAACAAACCACTTCTATAAATAGATGATCATTTTTTGAGAGTTTTTCAAGGTATTGAACTTGCTCATCCTTTTTCATTGAATAAAAAGAAAGAATTTAACAAAAAAGAACTCTACCAGGCACACTAGCCTGATATGCTCTTTAAGAAAAAACTTATAGAATGGGACCCACAGAAATGATATTTTGAAACTCTTAAAAATTCTCCATGAGTAACTGTGGAAACTTTAGACACACATGATTACTTTGATTGTTTACAAATAAAAATCAAGGTAATGATCGTTATTTTTTATAATTGAAACCAAGGTCACTGTGAGTGTCCGCAGTTTTTACTAGTATCCATCCTCCCATAAGTATTTTCATTTCAAAGAATCTGTTAATTGTAAATAGAAAGATTAACTCTTACACAAAATCTTGATTAATATGATGGGATCCACTTGGTATTGCTTTATATTCCACACCACTTAGTAACATATGTTCTTTTTCTGGCATTTGAAATTCAATTATATTACCTAGAATATTTATAAAATCGACAAAAAAAATAAATAAAAGAAAAATTTATTATCAATTTTACCATATTTAACATCAAAAGTAACGACAAAAACTGCTTCAACATTTGGTTGACTATCTTCTTCTGTTATGAATTGTTCATTATCATCATTATCATTTAATAAAGGTACATCATCATCATTATCATTAATCATTTTTTTCTTATTTTATCTAAAATAAAACAAAGAAAATGTTCTGTATTTATATACAGTATCAGTAAAAATTTAGTTTGAAGCAAATAAAAAAAAAACGCCTTTTTCTTTTGTACGACTATTTTGATTATTTGTCATACGTAATAGCAACGGTATTGTATAACTAGTCATTTATAAAGCAAACAAAATAACACCAGGTAAGCACGAGACTATATATTTTTACTTTAAAATCAATTGATTAATCATTTAATTGCAGGTAAAAAAGAACCAATCAAATATAAATTTTTCTTACGTTTCAACTAACGACATCTCGACTGGAATTTTTATAGTGAGTTTTGTTAAATTTCTATTATCAGTTTCTACTTTGTTCTTTTCAAATGTGTTCTATTGACTTGTGTCTCGAAAGGTAGACATATGTTAAATTCATCTTGTTAAAGCTGAGCTATTATGAATAAAATTAAACATTGTCTAATATTTCAGGTTAATCATTTCGAATCATCATAATGTGGCCGTATACGTACTGTATTATTAATGCGATGCAAAGCACACCATTTATGTAGTCCCTTGAGAGTTTTCTTTTTCTTTTTCTTTTTTACTTATTAGGCACACACATCAAAAGTTATTATTTCCCGTTGCGATGATCTCAAGAATGGAGAGCCCGAAAATACGTAGATAGACGTTCTTGTATTGTCTTGTTCACGTATTGAAGGAGGTAATGAATTTGTAGAAAATCTTTTTCTGTACGAAACTCTTATATTTGAAATCAAAATCGATTATATCTCTTAAGCTCTTTGCCTTGGTTACACTATAGATAGCAGAAGTAAAAATAGCTTATTGCAATCTTAGCAACAGAGTTTATATGTATCTCGCCAAACAAGAATGTATCAAATGAAATTTAACATACAGCGCTGTTCTAAATTTCATCCTCTATCTATAAAGATATGACGCGTAAAAATTTCCTATATATTTAGTGAGAATTGTACTTAGGTTGTTGCTATAGGACTATTGTAAGCTTTTTACTCTTGCTATTCATAGTGTAAGAAAGATATATAACTTAAATGATAATATTTGTTTTGATTTCAAATATAAGAGTTTCCTACAGGAAAAAAAATCTCCATAACTCCACACAGTTCAAAACAACTATTACCTTCTTCGAGGCGTAAATAAGACAGTACGAGAACGTTTATTCGTGATTGAATGTATACATAGGTGATGACTAAAACAAGTTTTCAACATGAAATATCTGTTCAAATAGAATATTTGATACAATTTGTATTGCTCTTGCTAATGACATATTGAACAATAAAATTAGCTAAGCGTTATAGAAATCACGTAGAGCGCAAGTATTCTATTGAATTGTGTATTATAGCGAAAGTGATTGGATACTTTTGGAAGAATGACAAAATGGCATGCTGTGATTGTATCGTTAATAAAAACTAAACAGATTAATGGATTGTTCTGAAAGTTATTACTAGTAGACTAGAAAGTATAGGTTGTAATCTGACGGAAACCAGATGAGTCTAAGATAAGATTATCTACTATAGTTGAATAATTTTGATATCTATTGTATATACTGTTAGTCCAAACAGTGCTATAGAATTCAATAATATTTCACAGATCTTCAGTTGATGTGATAATAGAAAAATTTCAATCAAAGCTATTCACTTCTGATTTTGTTAGATGGAGAAAACTTTCGCTTCTACAATAAATTTCACATTATACTATATATATCTTTTGTTTGCGCCATCCATTTCTTAGAACAGTAATTCAAAAATGACATTGGAATAGTTTTGTGAAGCTCGAAAAAGATGTTGAAGATGAACTAGCCGTAATCATTTTTAGTTTACGATGATCGAAGATTACTCATTGAACGGTGCTATGATTCAGATTAGTTTGTGTTTGAAATTCATCAATTGTAATATGAAGGTCATCATTAATAAGGCAATGGATTTGTTCTATCTTTTTGGCTGTTGTTCGATGACAGATGCGTTGAATTGTGCTCCATCTTCAACATCTTCTCGACCTTCGCGACATGAATGGAATGAAAGATAAAGCAAATATTTATCATTCAATAGATTTAATGAATCCGATTATTGTTGTATACATCGTTTTACTTTTGATTAAGTAGTTTTGCACCACAACAATTTATGATACATGTTGATGATGGACAAATGACAAGTATACAACGATTGACGTCAGCAAAATGATTCGAATATAAAGTTTGATTGTAAGTTAGAAACATAAATAATTCATTTTTTTTTATTGAAATCGATTCGAACAGTCTCAAGAGACATATCCCTAGAGATGTAAGCTATACAGCTGAGCTGCCGCTACAGCCATCAAATCATAGACAATTTCAAGAAATTTTTAGCAGTCACCGCTGTAAAAAAGCAAGTTTAGCCGCTTCGCCGCCACCACGAACGAAAATTTTATGATAGTATGAGCCGCCGCCGTTGTTCGATCCTTCGGCTAACACCATTACACATACTCATTAGAAGCCGCAAGAGAATGTACATTGACTTATCTTTTTGTTTTTGCCAAGTGATTCTATGTTGATAAGATGTCTCTTGATGATGTGAGATGCTGCCTCTTTTGAAAAAAAACACGATAACAAACGGTATCTGTTTGTGATGGTCTAAAGACTATTCTCTGTCAATGACCCATTCCCATTTTATATGTATGTTATGATGTGTTCACCGATATTTATCATTAGAATCATTTATTTATAATCACCGATTGTGTATAGATATATTAACATATACTACTAAATAATGCTATTTAGTCTCCGGGAACAACAATGTAATCAATTACTTAATATCAAATAATTAATTCAATATTAACAAACACTGATGGTTCTTCTATATCCATCAACGCATCTAATGGAAAAACTGTCTTTTGATTACCAAAAAAAAACATATATTTAATCACTAAACCCTTTAATGGAACATGGATGATAGAGAGTTAGTGTTTATGAGTAATAGATAGTGTATCTGTGGCAGACAATGTACTTATTTCAAAAACCAATTGATCGATAAGAAAAATTTAAATAATAATAATAATAATTTCATCTGATCAAAATAATGCCATTTATTTCAGAATCCTTGAAAAGAAGAGTAGTGTGTAAGCCTTCTTTTCATGTACCTACACTCACATTCTTTCAGTTTCTATTATTTATACTATTTTGTGTACTGTTTTTGTAAAAGTATAATTGTTATTTCTTATGCCATCTGTTACCATAATTCGTAATCAAAAATATTCCTTAACAATTCTATGATCATTCAAATTTTGTTCTTTAATTGTATTTATCTATCATAAGAGAGTAAAAGAAAAAAAATGGATTATAATATCTTATATATTTAAATGTTTGATGTTTAGTGTTATTACGGAACAATAACAAATGCTTAAACAAAACACATCTTCTTTTCCTCGTTCCCCTCGATCATTGTCAGAATAACAAAAATAGAGAATAATAAATAAATAAGAATAAAATAACCCTCAATGTAACAATAACAACAACAAAAGATGAAGATGAAGATGATTAAAATTAAATAAAAGTACAAAAAGAAAAGCATCAATGAGAACTTGAAGCATCACCATCAGCCATGGCTGTTGCTCCATCAGTAACAATTTCATCATTAGTTGGTTGCGTTGAATTTTTTGAATCAGTATTCTAAAATAGAATAAATATCATATATGATAAAAATTATTAAACATTTTATATATCTTACTTTTTTTTCTTTAGGTGCTTTTTTCTTAGCTTCTTTTGCTTCTTTAGCTAATTGTTGTTCTAATTTTCGTCGTTCTTTTTCTTCTTGTTTACTTTTTTCAACTAATAATGCTTGTTCACGTTCACGTCTTAATATTTCTGGATCACAAAATTTTATTGTTGCTTTATTTGTACCCGCTATAAGATAAAAAAGAAAGAACTAATTATAAAAACAAATATTCAATTTTGTACCGTGATCTTCAAGTCGTACACCTAATTCTGGTAAAATTTCATTTCGTACATGATCACATAATGTAAGAATTTCTTTATTTTTAACTGTAATTGCTTGTGTACGTACAGCATCACGAAATAGAGCAAATTGTTCAACATATGGCATAGCTATATCTTCTACATTAATTGATGATGCTTGTTGTTGTTCACTTGATCGTGTAAATCCAATATTATCCGTTGATGATGATGATGATCCAGAAGAATTTAAACCAAAAATATCAATTAAACGTGTTATATAAACAGCAATATTACGTAAAAGAAGACGATTAATAATTGCATTTGTTCTGTTCATATAAATATTTGTTGTTGTTATTAATTGACGAATATTTTCCATAACTGTTGGTGTATCGATAGAATCACATAATGCAATATGAATTTGTTTTTTAGCTGTTGAAAAACGTTCATTTAATTGTAGATCATTTTCATCAAATTTTGTATAAGCATTTGAATGATTTAATTGTTTCATTGAACGTAAATGTGTTTTAATATTGAGAAAAAATTCATTGAGCATTTTTTCATAATTCAAAGTTTTTTCCATACCATGATCACTATAATCCAATGTAGACACCCATGAATGTAGTAAAAATAACAATCGAATTTGTCTTGACGTATATTTTTCAAGTGCTTGTTGAATTGTAACGAAATTTTTCAATGATTTGGACATTTTACAACCGGCTATTGTTAAATGACCACTATGTAGAAAATAATTCACCCATGTATCGCTGTCATAATAAGCTTCAGCTTGAGCTATTTCGTTATCATGATGAGGAAATTTTAAGTCAATTCCACCGGTATGAATATCAAATTGTGAACCTAACAAAAACCAAAATAAAATAAAAATTAGTTGTTTTTTTTTTCATGATGTAGACGATCATGTTTCTAACTCAGTGATCTAATCAAATAGATTAATCAATGTCAAACATGAAATTTATAAATCAAAGAGAAAGTCATTCTAGACAAAGCTATAACATTTCTTTGTTTTAAAGTATATCAAAAAGAAGTTTAAAAATTCAATTTCATTTTCAGTTATATCATTAATTCATTAATCTGTATAGAAAATCTTAAGTTTGATTCCTTTCCTTTTATTTATGAAAGAAGAAAATTCATTCAAAAACTTACCTAATATTGTACTAGCCATTACACTACATTCGATGTGCCATCCCGGTCGACCAAGTCCCCAAGGAGATTGCCAAACAGGTTCACCTATTTTGCTTTTTTTCCATAAAACAAAATCACATTCATTTCGTTTTTCTTTGCTTGTATTTGAAGCTGTTGTTAATGCTCCTTCACCTTCACTTAATGCATTAATATCGCCCATTCGATCAGGTTCTAATTTTGCATATGAATGTTGTTTATGAAATTTCATTGTTTCGAAATAAACCGATGAATTTGATTCATATGCATAACCATTCTCAATAATTTTTTCAATAAATTTTATTATTTCTGGTACATATTCACTTACACGTGTTAGAATATGTGGAGGTAATATATTTAAATGTGACATATCATTATGAAATTCTGATTCATAATGACGAGCTAATGTAAGAAAAACTTCATTATCTAATGGATTTGTTGCATGAGAATAATTAAAATCTAAATATGTTGGAAGTATATCACGACAATCATCAAATAATTTCTATAAAAAAAAAACAAAGAAAAATTCAGTTTAATTTATAAATTCAAATAAATATATATATACTTTTCGTTTAGCTTCCATATCAGATAAAGTATTAATATTTTGAAGTGAGTTTTCAACCGTAGAAATTTGTTTGTCATACATCGCTTGTTTATCTTTATCTGTTTCACGTGCACGAATATCTTTTACATGCTTTAAAGAAAAAAAGATAAATTTATCTTATTTGAAAATTTAATATTTTACTTTAAGTGCAAGTTGACAATCTTCAAGAACTTTTTCAATTGCAATTGAACTATCGTCCATATAATTTTTAATAAGATATCGTTCTCGAGCACGTTTAATAATCTTTAAAACAAAATAATAAATATGTGATATAAAAAAAAAACTACTAATGATCACCCTTCATTTGAAAAATCAAGCTATATACCAGTTAAGGAATATTATAGCAATTTTGATGATATGACCAAATATTAGAATTCAATATATATTCAAACGAACCTATATCAAATTTTGCTTACAGTTACTTCAATTTTTGATTTTTATGATGTTTTAAATTCTTCGATACTGCTTCTAAGAGCAAAGGCGACTGACCAGTGGCGTAGCCAGCAGGGTGGCAATTCGGCAATTGCCACCTAAACGAAATTTTATTGCCACCTACTTTTATTTAAAGGTGGGCAATTGCCCATTGTCAAAAAATATTAATATCTGTGTACACTTAAAGATTCAAGGAGTGTTTTCTTTCAATAAATTTTCTCTTGATGAGATCTAATCAAGTGATTTACAAAAATCAATCTACCATCTTTTGCATTCAAAGAACGATCACAGTAATAATGATTCAATAGTATTTTCTGCCACAATACGTTCTAATACACTTAAATGAGCTAAAGAGAAACTTGAATGAATGCTCAACGATCTCTCTACGAACATAAATCGTATTGTACAGAAACGACTGAAGCAATCTAAATTAAAAGCTTCCACAATGTATATTGCAACACGATTCTTGCACTGTTAGAGTTGAAAACGTGAATAAACTACATAGAAAATCTAAATAAAAATCGACTGAGTGTCTAAACGACAGTGTTTTGAAAACTCATTTCAGGCATTGAAAGTACTAGTAATGAAATGATAATATGTAATTTACAGGATGCGTATATGACTGAACATTGAAACCATGCAAAAAAAACTTTCATGATTGAGAATTTGTTAGAGATATATGTGGAGTAATGCTTGTCATTGTCCGACGTAATAGAACAAACTAACTCATGCAATTATCCGATTAAAGTAGATAAACGAACCTTCATTGTCTGACAAAAGAAAATAAAGAGGCATTGATCAATGTTTCACGAAAAAAGATAGAGTGACAGCCATTGTGTCTCTACCACATATTCAGAAAAGAGATTGATTTTCTTGCTCTATTGATACTTATTTATGACTTTTTGACATAAAATATTAAAATATATGAAATCAAAGAGTATATTTCTGAAATAGTGTTTAAAAAAAGCGAGCAAATTTATCTGTTAATCTAGGATGACTAATTTCTCTTCAGTCAATAACAAATTCTGTAATGCGGGTAAGTATTTAAAAAACTATTGCCCACTAGGTTTTACAATTGCCCATTGCTGCCACCTACTCAAAATAATTTTGCTGGTAAATTGCCACTTACGTAAAAAATCCTGGCTACGCCACTGCGACTGACTGTACAAATTTTTCTCAGAAATTGTGTGTTATGGTCAAACAATGCATAAACAAGCCAATTTTTTTATTCCTCAAAACAGAAAAGTATATGGGTTTTATGATAAATACTTTTTGAGTTGAGAAGTTTCTATCTATTAATAATAAGTGCATCATATACTATCATTTGATATATATGGATCTTTCAAAAGTAGCAAAAAAAATTTTCGCTCTCGGATATACAAAATTTGTAATTCTCATAAGAGATCGAACATATATATTGAATTTAATAGAGCTCGATACACTCAGAATTTAAATTTATAAGGAACCAAAAAAATAAAAATTGATCTTTGTAATAGTCCATTCTCATACTCGTCTTCAGGGATATGAAAACAAAACTTTTTTTTGGTCATTTTCGAAACATTCATATCAAAGATTGGATCGAATCGTGTTTTACTGGTTCGGTTTGAGTGCATTTTTAAAAAGTCGGCTCAAGGTCGATCTGAATCGATTCGTGATAACTCAATTTGGTTTGTTTTCGATCTCTCATTCATATATATCACGTCATAGGGCATGATAACCTTATGATTAATAGGTAGAAACTTTTTTCTATTCAAAAAGTATTTTTCACAAAACTTATATACTTTTCTACACTTAAGAATCAAAATATTGGTCTCTTTTTAGGCATGAATTAACCGATTTGACCATGAGACAAAATTTTTGAGAAATTTGTGCGGTTAGTCCTCTTTGCTCTCAGGAACAATATAGAAAAATTTTAAATATTATAAAAGTCAAAAATTACAGAAGCTAGTAAAAATACTAAAGTTTTGGGTACGAAGAAAGCTATTGTGAGAATTATGACACATACACGCTTGAAAATCTAACAAAACTCTATTGAAGTAACTTGAAACAAAATTTGATGAAAAAGTGATTTCGATATATATACTATTCGATGCGTTATGAGTTGCTCTACAAAATGGTATAGATGACTTTTTAAATGAAGAGTGAATATTTTATCCGACAGGATTCTTTAATAGCAATAATAAACTTACTTTATCATCGATATCAGTTACGTTCATACAATAAAGAACATCATAACCAAAATAATCAGCCATAACACGTCGAAGAATATCAAATGAAATGTACGATCTTGAAATTAAACAAAAAAAAATTAGATAAAATATATAATTCTTGTTGAATTACCTAGCATGACCCATATGAGATGTATCATAAACAGTTGGTCCACAACTATACCAACGTACTTCATTACCATTTATAGGTACAAACAATTCCTAAAAAAGAAACATCAGTTGAATAGATTTCATAATATAAAAAAGTTCTTATTCTAATTACCTTCTTTTTTGTAAAGCTATTATAAAGACGAAGTCGTGCTTCGGATACCATTTCAGGACATTTCCACATTGTAGATGATGATTTTTGCTGAGTTGTCGAACTCATTTATAACCGATCGTGAATATAAATGAAACCTGTTTAGTTGCAATCTAGAAATATAAAAGAGAAAAAAAAGGTTATGCAATGCTTTTATATCTATGTGTTCATTTCATCATATATTGACGTCAACTAACAAGACATGTTTACACACCCACACTCGCAATCATCATTCAGTGTTCTCATCCAACAAAAAATAACTGACATTTTCTCTCTTCCTTTTTTTTGTATATTGTATTCTATCATTGGTTAAACAAGTCTGTTGTTATTTAAATAGCAAATGTGAGATGTCAGTAGATGACAATAGAAACGTTAAACTAGACAAAACAAAATCGTTAATACATAATCGATTGTTTTTTGGTCAAGTTTATCTACTATTAAAATTTATAGATCACCACCCACAGCTACATTCCCACTGATTGAAAGAAAGAAACATCATTTAATTCATCTGACAGTATATCATAATGATCTACTAGGTAATCCTAATAAACTTGATAGAGAAGAGAATAACAAGTTTTAGAGATATTCTACATTTTGTTGGTTTCAATTAATAAATCTTCAAATCAAATATCTAGAAACTTTTTATTTCTTAAATTCAAATAAAAACAAACAAAACATTTATTATCTTAAAAATTCATTTCTTTGAAACGATGGTGAAAATCGTTTTGATGCTGCATTATATAAATCTTTTTCTGTAAAACTATAATTTTTTTGATCAATTAATTCTTGAAATACTTCCACTTGACAACGTGTATATACATATGTACGATACCAATTTCCTGTACGTTCTAATTTTTTTCCATGTCTATCAAATGTTGTTGGTGGTGGACATCCATAATCCTCAAATTTAGCTTGATATTTTATTGTTGAATCTTTTCGTGTTTTATGTACACGTTCACATACCACACATTCAAATTTATTAATAAAATTACCTCGAATACGATCATTATGTATACCCCATGTACGTGTAGACATTGTTCGAACAAGAAGTGTATCATTTGAAATTATACGATTTAATTTAAAATGACGATAGAAATCATATAAAGTATCATTGATATTTAATTTGTGAATATAATGAGCTAAATCTGCAGGTGTAGCAAAATCGAGAATAGATATTGCTGAATGATTATCAGGAAGAAAATTCTATTCGAAAAAAAGATACATGATAAAAATGAATTCATATTTATATATATATATATATATATGTATACTATACTTGAAATTGATCTGATCCATAGACAATAGGTACAGTTCCAACTTTTAATGGACGCCAAAATTTTTCCGTTATATAATCAGTACAAATAGCATTTTCAAAAGCTAATGCAAATTTATATTTACCAACAAGTTTTAATATTTCATTATGTTCCATTGTTTCAAGTGAATTTCTTAAACTACGAGGACAACAAAAGAAAAAAAATATTCTCTTTTTCTTTTCGAAATAAAATATACTTTTCTGGTAAATCTTTATTATGTAAACAACTTCCATAGGAATCAATTTGAATATAGTTCATTAATTCTTTTATATATAAATCTCGATCTGATGGTGTATTACAATCTGATTGTATATATATAATTGGTGCTAAATTTTCCGTTTTTTGTAATTGTGTTTTTTCTTGTACATCAATAACATATGTTTGATCTAATAAATCATCAATTGATGCTAACCATTGAGTTGTTAATGGTTCATCAGAATGACGTTTAAATGTTGCTGTATGATTAAACATATTCATAATAGATTCAAATGAAAATACATAATTATTTTTTGGTGATTCTTCATGAAGTAATGACCATTGTTCATGTTCATAACGTGGTAATGGTAGATCATATAAACGAAAATCAGTACCATAAAAAAGAAATGCAGAAAATTGTTTATTATCACGATATTTTCTTATATTTGATATAAAACATTGTGTTTGATTACGACATTGTATATAAGAACCTGTATCATACGTAAATGGTGTCCACCAAACAAGAATAGGTACAGTTAAATTTTGAGTTGCAAAATAATTATTATCTTTACTTTCCATATCTATTAAAAAAATTAATTTTAAAAAATTAATAATTGTATTGAACAAGCCTTACAGTCATTCAAAAAAGAACTAGTACGTCGTTCATGAATTTCTGTAAAATAAACAGCACCAATAGGATCGCCATCATCATCAATATATCGCTTAAGGATAAATAAGAAATTATAAGATATTTTCATCTTTTGCATACTTACCCAACGAAAAAAAAAGAAAAAAATTAAAATTAATAATAAAACACACAAAATAGTGCTAAAACTGTAATTTATATACAGAAAACAAAAACAGAATATAAAAATGTGTTTAATTAATTTGAAAAAAACCTATACCAACGAATTTGAAATTTCATTACCACTATTTCAAATCAATGAAAGACATACTTCGGTAGGAGAATAGAGATGTAACTATAATAAAATTTTTCGAATACATATTCTTGAGAATTTAACCAGATGTTTTTAAAAGTATTATCACATGTATATACCTTTATGGTATTTTCTTTTTAGCATAAATTAAGTTCATATCATGTTTATTCAATTTAATAATGAATGAGATGTAAAAATTTTTAATTTTATTTTTCAAGTACTTCTTGTTTTTTCTAAACGAATGAATCAAATCATTGATAATTATCTATTGACATGTAACGTTATCTATCGTTATTTATAGTAGATAGATAATAATATAAACCATTCATATAAAAGTACAACTATTGATCCGTAATATATTTTCAATGTGATTTATTATGTTTTGATTAATTTTATTTTGAATAATTTATATAATTTAATTATTTTGTTTTTATTAAAGATTGTAATCATGTGTCTAGATGATGGTTGTGATGATCTTCTCTGCTGTCTATGTGTTCCTTTGGCTGCTCTCTGCTGTTGTATGTATTTCAAAGAATCTAAAAATAGAACATGAAAAATATCTCTCTTTTTTTTTAATAGGCAAATGCTGTGTAATTATTTTCAATTTGTCTTTTTTTTTTAATTAATTTTTTTCTCCCCTATAGAAAGATATGATGGGTTCAAGTTCCCGTAATAATCAAGTACCAACAACTGTGTATGTTCTTTTTTTTTCTTTCTTTGCATAATTGTGATAACAAAACTCTATTCGTTTTCGTTTTCATTCAGTTATTATCAACAACCAGGTGGTCATGTTCCAACAGCAGGTGTTTATGGTCCACAAGGTTATGGTCCACCTCCTCAAAATCAACCACAATATTATCCTGGAGGTGCTCAACCTTATTATCCACCTCCAAATCAACAACCAGGTTATCCACCATATAATCAAGGAAATTATTATCCACCACAACAAGGTTATGCCGGTCCACCACCGCCTTATATTTATCAACAACCAAATCCTTATAAGTAAAAAAAAATGAGAATTAAACTAAAACGAATGCGTTGCAATGAATATAAACAGATATAGGCATCGAATCACTTTTTTTTTCTCTTATGATTTACCTCTGTCTCTATTATATATACTTCATGAATGAAAATAAACTAAATTACAAATTCTTGTATATTTGTTTTATTTTTTGTTAATTATAGAAATGAAACGAAAATTTATGAATATGAATAATTATGTTTGTGTTTGATATATTGAATAATCCAATGAGATATCTCTATTCATCATCCATGGTATCGTTTGAATAGATAAATTATCAGCACGTTTAGCTCGAAGACGAGCTTGTCGTCGTCGAAAATCACCATGAATAAAAGCATCAAATGCAGCTGGATGTATACCCCAATAATAACCACGACCATTTTCAGATTTTTGTTGTCGTATAAAACATTCATTTAATGATAAGTTATGTCTTATAGAATTTTTCCATGCTTTACTTTGTAATGTTCCAAAATAAGGATATTCATTTATAATCCATTCATAGATTTCAATAAGTAACATTTGATAATTCGATGATGATAATATAGCACGAGCAATTAATGCTACATAAGATTCTTGAGGTTTAGTTAATATTTTAAGATTTTTATGAGAATAAAAATCTTGACTTGGACTAAAATAACTGCTATCTTGTAGATTCATTATTCTAAAAGAAAGAAAAAAACAAGAAACAAAAACTATTAGCGCAATCCTTATGGGATTAAAATGTGAAACACGATGTAGCTACTCTTATTAATCATAGAGAGATTGTTTTATCCTATCTATTTTGAGGCAAACGTCTTCATCATCCTTTTACTTAATCCTCTAGAAATACAATAACGAAGTAGTTCATATATTATACTGAGATGTTATTGATCTATGGTCTCTGATCGTATGTCAACAACTACCATCTGTGATTGTTGTTGACTAGAACCTTCGTGGGAGGAGAAGGACACAGTATCCATTTTCTACATGGCAGGTGAACATGTGACTTTCTTGCTCAGAAATTATTGGATATGATGTAGAAAAAAGAAGTTTTTCGAGAAAATTTTTTTTAATGCTATATATCATTCGATGCTATTTAATGCACTAATTTCGAATACACTATTTTTATTGATTAAATATTTTTACCAAGCGAAAAAAAGCTGGAAAATCAAGGGTTTTTTTGGAAACACATTGTGTAGTTCAGAAATGTTTACGCTAACAGGGATTAGAGACAGTCGATAGAAGAATATTCATTAAAATAAGGCGTGAATTGATTGCTGTACTTACTATATTGTGGTTCACTCGTTTGAAGCGTTCATATATATATATATATCTTCACTTTCTCCCTCTCTCTCTTATGGTATGAATGGTACAAAATTGATTAATGATATCGGTAGAGAAGGTAACAGATCGTGTAACAATTTATGTTGTTCTCGCTTATTACAATATGAATTGTCGATAGGAGGTAAAGTGTCATCGACACGCTGATCACTTGCAAGCTGCCGGTCGATTATGTTTTTTTTTTCAATACTGATTTTAATGTTTATTTTTTTTTGTTTCAGATGGCTTCACGTTTGATAGCTAAAAGTCTCGAATCAACTGTTAAACTCAATGATGGTGTAGTGATTCCATTATTTGGACTTGGAGTGTATCTAATTGATAATAATTGTACATTCAGATCTAATATTAATATAACAAAAAAAAAAATTTGACTTTTTTGTATTCATTAGGTACTGATGTAGTCGCTGCAGCAATTAATCAAGGTTATCGATTAATTGATACAGCTGAATTATATGGTAATGAACATGGTGTTGGTAATGGAATAAAACAAAGTGGAAAAAAACGTGAAGATATTTTCGTTGTTTCAAAATGGTGGCCATCATCGGAAGGAGCAAAAGGTGCTCTTCAAACACTTGATCATTGTTTGAATAGGTTTAAAAAAAGTGGATCCTTTCTTTGTCTCATCTAACATTTTCTCTATAGTCTTCAATCAAATTATATTGATTTATACCTTCTTCATGCACCACAAGGTGGTCATTGTGCTGAAGCATATCGAGCATTACTCGAAGCAAAAAAACAAGGAAAGATTAGGTAAGAAAAATCTTTATTAAAAAAAAAATTTCTTTTTTAATTATTTCACATATTTTTAGATCTGTAGGTGTTTCAAATTTTGGTGTAATTCATTTAGAAGCTCTTGCTAAATTAGGTCTTGAAAAACCATCAGTTAATCAAATTGAACTCCATCCATGGCAACAAAAACAAGATATTGTAAAATATTGTCGTGAACATGATATTACTGTTATGGGTTATTCACCATTGGCAAAAGGTCAAAAAATTCAAGATAAAACTATTAATGAAATTGCAAACAAGTAAATTTCTTTTTTTTCATTTCAACAAGTCAGACCGGGACAAGTACGAACTTTCTCTTGGATATGAGAATTTCAAATAAGATTACTTCGGAACATATGTTCAACGCAGTTACAGCATAATTTTCGAATATAAATGAATGCACTTTTACATTAGTTTGAGGGCGAAAGAAATCAATTGTTTATCTAATCTTTGAAGAATAGAAATAAGTGCTTGATACTACATGAATATAACAAATTTTATCTAAAATGATGAAAATGAATAAGACCGCTTTTCTGCCTTTAAAATTGTCTTTTACAGTGATTGATACTTGAGTATGTTTACTTGGAATATTTAGCAATAAGTATAAAAGCTATCTATGAAATTATATTTAGATTATCGAAAACTCCAGCACAAATATTAATTCGTTGGTCTGTTCAACATGGATATATAACAATTCCTAAGACATCTCAAAAATCAAGACTCCAAACAAATGCAGATGTATTTGATTGGTCAATTCCTGATGAAGATATGAAAGTATTGGTAAGTAACAAATATCAATTGAAATTAATATTATTCTCTATTTATATATATATATATATATATATAGGATGCACTTGGTGATAAACCATGGTCATGTACTTGGAATCCAACAAATAATAGTTTAAGAGAAGCTGGTCTACAATAATTTTATATGAATGATACTTTTTTATTTCTTGAATAAAAACATTATATTTAAATCTTGTCCATCATACTATACGTAGTCCAAACAATTAAAACTACGTCTTAAAATTTGATTTTTTTAAAATCTTTTAAATTTCATGATGATGTGTTCTCTTGTTTTTGTATACTATAGAATGATATGAATGAGTTATATATTTACCATTATCATGCTCTAGTGATTCTCTATCCATACTGTATATCTTAGGGTTTTACCGTTTTGTATGTGCGTATATATAATTTCAAGTATAGTGATGTTCACCATACTATTGTAGGTTTGATTTTCATTTGCACATTCAATATTTGTCTAACATATTTATTATGTAGTATGTATACACGGCACCATGTACTAACATATTCCGGGATAACTTTTTATATTATGCTTCCTTTCTTGTATTATGACAGATAGAGTTCACTTGTTGGTATAGAAACCATAGCCACTATACCAACAAGTGAACTCTATACACACATACCAAACGATAAAAGCCTAAGATATACAGTATAGATAGAGGACCACTAGAGCATTATAATGATTTGTGTATGATCCATTCATATCAGACTATACTATATAAAAAAACAAGAGAATACAACTTCATGAAATTAAAAAATTTTTTTAAAAACCAAATTTTAAGACGTACTTTTAATTGTCAGGACTATGATAATACATGCATTTATTCTAAGAATATGGGGAAGGGGAAGGAAGGTGAAGAAGGGCGATGTTTTTTTATCACTTAGTAGGTCAAAAATACGACA
The DNA here is from genome assembly GCA_905250125.1 of Rotaria sordida. Taxonomy (NCBI): domain Eukaryota; kingdom Metazoa; phylum Rotifera; class Eurotatoria; order Philodinida; family Philodinidae; genus Rotaria; species Rotaria sordida. The sequence goes on along the minus strand of CAJNOL010000350.1, from coordinate 14,590 downwards.
CACAACAACAAATGTCCTATTTTTTTTTGCCTTTCAAGGTTAAAAGTACAACAGAATCAATGAAATTAATAGAAATAATTATTGAAAAAAAAAACAATTCTTGTAACTCATGCATTTATAGATAAGAACGAAATATTTTGAGTAAAGGGGTGTGCCGTCAAGGTTAAAAAAAGAATGAGAATAAATCTACGTAAATGATCCTTTATCAAACAATTCAAATAAACTGAAAAGACATATAATTTAACTGGGTCTTGATTACATAATATGAAATTTATGTTAAGAAAATTTCTGTACTTGTTGACTCAGCTGATAATATTGAAAAATAAAATGTATATATAAAGACAAAAATATTGTATATTGAAAAAGTCATTTTTTTTTTACAATGGGTAGTGTAAAACATAATCAATCTTGTGATCAATATAATCATATCAATGGTGATAGTGATTCTAATATCATTAATTGGTATAATAAATTTCATCGAATATGGGAACGTAGTGATTATTTGTTTGGTTTACTTCGTTCAACCGATGATTTTTATCGGCAACCAATTCAATTAAGATTACCATTTATATTTTATCTTGGTCATTTACCATGTTTTTCATGGTTACAATTTCAATATTTAGATGGTGTCAATAAAATCATTGATATTTCTTATGATAAAATTTTTCAACGTGGAGTTGATCCTGATATATTAACAGGTATTGTTAATCATGAACATTCAAGTAGATTTTCAATTAATGATGAACAAGAAAAACAATATTGGCAAACATTTACTGTAGAAAGTGTTAATGAATATAAACTTAAAGTTCGTTTAGAAATTGAAAATGTATTAATAAATGGTAATCTTAATTTTGATGATATACAAACATTGAATATACTAAATGTTGCTTTGGAACATGAAATGATGCATCAAGAAACATTAATGTATTTATATGCTCAATTACCTATTGAAGCATTACGATTAGATATAATGAATGAAAAAGATTTTCATTTTTCTCATGTAACTTTACCATTACCTGATAATAAATGGATAGTATTACCAGGAGGACAAATATCATTAGGTAAACCATATAATGAAGAAGCAACAACATTTTCATTTGGTTGGGATAATGAATTTCCTTGTGAACCAACATATGTATCAAGTTTTGAATTACAATCACATCCAGTTCGTATTGGTGATTTTCTTCAATTTGTTTTAGATAATGGTTATACAACAAAAGAATGGTGGGATCATGATGTGTTTGAATGGATTATTGAATCAAAAATTTCTCATCCAATATCATGGAATTATGATAATTCATATCGTGTAAATTTTATATTACAACGTAATATACCTATTGAATTCGTACTTGATCATCCTGTTATTGTTAGTCAAACTGAAGCTAAAGCTTATTGTCGATGGTTATCAAAAAAAGCTGGTTATACAATTGATTTACCAACTGAAGTTGAATGGGTTTATGCAATGTGGGATTGGTCAAAATGTATACCTATGGCTTTAGCTAATGATAATTATAATGTTAATTTCTGTCATTTACATACAATGCCAATTAATTCATGTACGGATAAAAATTTACAATGGCAAGGATCAGCATTTGAATGGACATCAAGTATATTTCGACCATTTTCTGGTTATCGTGGAAGTTTACCTACTTATCCAGGTTATTCTTCGGACTTTTTTGATGATCATCATTTTGTATTATTGGGTGGTTCATTTGCTACTGATTCAACATTAGTTAGACGAACATTTCGTAATTGGTTTCAAGATAAATACAGATATGTGTTTGCTACATTTAGATGTGTTAAACGAAATGAGCATACGGATCATCCTTTAACTATGGCTGATCGTGAAAGAATCATTAATACATTAAGTAATCCAAATCATCGAACTATTCCATCAGAATATTTTTATGATGCACATGGTTCAGGAATTTATGAACAAATAACTAAACTTGATGAATATTATTTATACAATCAAGAATTAAAATTATTACAACAGCGAGCTATTGATATGAAAAATACTATTCTTGAACATTCTAATCTTCAAAATCGTTCATTATCGTCATCTAAGATTCATATTATTGAACTTGGTTGTGGTGATGGTAGTAAAGTTGAAGCATGGTTATCATCATGGGTGAAATCAAAAGAAAATATACCAATTATTTATCATCCTGTTGATATATCACAACATGCAATTGATTCACTTATTCAACGATTAAATCAAACAATTGGTGAAAATATTGTTACAGAACATGTCAATCCTATATGTTCAACATTTGATCAATTATATACAAAACTTAATATTGATTCATCAGAAATACAAGTTGTTATGTTATTAGGTAGTACTATTGGTAATTTTTCTTCGTTTGATTCTAATCATGTTAAATTTGGTGAAAATTCACCTGTGATGAAAACTTTTCGTTCAATTCGGTCGAATTTAAAAATTGGAGATTGGTTTTTATGTGCATTTGATATTTGTAAAGATACAAAAACAATGATTCAAGCATATAATGATTCAAAGGGTATTACGGCAGCATTCAATTATAATCTTTTACTTCGTCTTAATCGTGAATTAAATCTTAATTTTATAATTACTAATTATCAACATTATGCAACATTTAATCCATTACTTCAACAAATGGAAAGTTGGTTAATTAGTACAAAACAACAAATAATTACGGATGAAAATGGTTTTACTATGGAACTATATCCTTATGAAGCTATACAAACAGAAGTTTCAGCAAAATATACTCAAGAAGATATTCAATTATTAATGAAGAAAAATTCTTTTAAAATTATTGAATGTTATACAACAAATGATCATTATTTACCATATACTCTGTGTATGGCACAGGCAATTTAATAAAATCCAGCACATTCTTCTTATTCTGTTAATAGACTTTTGGGTTCTTTTTTTTCCAGCAAAGATCTTTTTTTCTCTCTATTTTTATTCTTGCAGTCTCATGATTTTTTTTTGGAATATCTTATATATGAGTAAAATAAATTATTATTCACTTATTTCCTAATAATAAATAAACGTGCGGTCTGCAAATTATGGCATAATTTCTATTTCATGTTTTACTCAGCTTACTTTCATTGTTAAGAGTGACTACACAGAAAAAACTGGTCGAGAAAAATATGAAATATTAATTGTGCTGTTATTTATGAATCACCCGATACATTTTATTTTTTATTATTTTCATCTTCAAAAAATAGTAGAAATCAAATGTTATTGATTGCTGAAATTGTTTTAACTATAGAAAAGACAAATCAATCTTGTTGACATGTGAAACTTTGCTTTCCGAGACACAAAAAAAAAAATTCCTTATCGATCTTTAGTGTAACATAGCTATCTACAAGTACTAATTACCTTTTGGAAGATAATAGACATTTGTATTTTCCTCAAAATGATTTCTTTATATGGATGCGTATTTTTAACAATATAGTTCATAGTAAATTTTTTATTTCAACAGATGAATTTTTTTTCGATGAAAAAATATTCTTGACAATTCTTTTTTGTTTTTTGATGAAGTCAAGGTCAATTTTTTATAGCATTGACGTAGCGGATGACTCAAGTGTCAGTTCTACACTAATAGCATGTCGGAAGTTGTGCCATACAAAAAATCTATGTTGAAATAAGACATAACTAAATTGAGATGATTTGGAGGGAGATCTTTTTTTTTTGTCATAATTGTAATAATATATTGAATATTTTTTTTTCCGACAAGATAAGAATAATATTTTTTGTACTAAATAAGTGTCAATGTAGATTTGTATTCAGATTTCTGATGCTCTAGTAACAATGACAACTTTCAAAATCGAATTAAAGGATTAGTTTTGCTTTTCGCTTTATTAGCAAGAGTATTGTCTATCATTTTTCTTTAATTTGCCCCTACGATTTTAATTAACAAAGATTCTTGGTATCAGTTTCAAATCGTAGGGTAAAACGTAATGATAAAAGAAAAGCTGTTTTTTATTTTATAATATACACACCCCCTTTTCAATGTTTTTGATTCGGATAGTAGTTATTTGCATTCTGTTTTTTTTTAAAAATGTTATTGATGCACTTTCCTTTTTTGACTTTTCGACTTTTGTCATCAACGAAAAAAAACAAGGGAAAGTAACACATATGTTCGTTGATTACCAAAAATAAAACGAAGATATTGTAATAAGAGATATCGCCTACGTTTTGTTTTCGTGGATTGAATATTTCTTCTGTTCTATTTTTCAGAGCTAAAAATATCCTTTTCTTCTTTCATAATACGTTAAAGTCACGTTCGAAAATACATGTATGAGTAATGAAAAGAAATTTTTTTAACATATTATTCATTAGAAATAATTGATCGATTATATATTATTTCAATATAATATTCTTAGATGTAAATTGATGACATTGTTACACATGGTGATGATCAAGAGAAGATTCTAAGAGAGAAAAAATGCGACTCCAATAGAGCCTGTTAGGTTCGAATATGTAATATTTCTGTTAACAATATTCGAAAACTTTGGACCAAATGAGCTCTAATAATCTGAGAAATGTGCAGGATGCACTATTCATCGAATACGAAAAACTGAAACAAACTATCTCATATCTGCGGTTTGGTGGTAAAAGATCGAACGAGAAAACATCGTAAGACAGAACGTAGAAAAACAGGTTGTCGAAAAAAAAAAATGTCGGAACGATGTTGAACTAGGGTATAGTGTAGGTGTGGGTGTAAAAGGTGAGTAGGGGTGTCGCATTAGAATTATCATTAGAATTATTTAATGCTAATGCTGTCGAATTATTATTAATCAGGAACACTGATACTTCAGTATTATTGGCATTAGAGTTAATCAATGTCCAAATGTTAGCATTATTTTTAATTCGAATAGATCTACTCAATGTAAGTTTTGCGGGGCTATCTGAGCATGTTACCTATAACTTTTAGAGACTGCCTGGAAATATTATTGGTAGCATTTCAGCTGCTGTCTGTAGCATCTCAGGTGATATCTGTAGCATCTCAGATGTTGTCTGTAGCAGGATTTGTGGATTTGGATATAGATATGTGTGGATCTGGAGCGGATGTGTCTGTGTAGCATGTATCGATGAGTAGGAATGTGTTTCTCCTGTTCATTCACAGTCAAAGTCGCAGGCATCGCCAAGGCTACAACCACATACATTCCATACCTACATGTTTCGAAATTCTTACTTTCGACGTTTTCATTTCAACACTTTGTTTTTCTGCATTGACAACTTTCGATATTTTACCACTTTCCCGTATCTTCAGGTCGACTATCCAATTCCGATTAGAAAATTTCATTAAGAATATCAAATTATAGTTCGACTGAATCCTAAAAACGTTCAATAAACTGGATCTGGATTCAGATAGCGTTGAGTAAATCGGGTTCGGATTCGAAAATTCTGGATCCAACGGGCTCTAGTTTCCAGTACTTTGAAGTACTGAAGTCACACTTTTTCTCCCTTGAAAGATTTCCACCCACAGCCACATCCAACTTATAAAAACTTTTAAATCGAAATTTATTTCAAAACACACAGTGCATAGTTTATTTATAATATTTTTTTTTTGTTTCAAAAAAAAAATCCTGTACAGACACGCAGATATTTACATATATCTATAAACAAAAACAAAACGAAAACCTGATATGACTGGTAGATGAGTAGTCTGTTTTATTGATACTCTGGCCTATATTGAATGTATTGACTGAGACGATACGGAAGTTCATTTGTAATATCTTCAATTTTTCTATTTAATTCATTTAAATGATGAATTATTAAACGACGACATATTGATTTTAAATTAATTTCATTCGGTAATACAACAATTGAAACTTGTAATTCTCGTCCACCATTATTTTTTGTTGTACAAAATGCCATACGTGATGATGAAATAGAAAAAATTGGTGTTAAAAAATTTCGACACATATGCCATGGACATACATGTGATATAAGTTGTGTACATATACGATGAAGACGTTGAAGATTATTTGAATGATATATATCAAAATAACTAATAGGTAATGTTTGTCCACAATGACAATGATTATCAACAAATGTTAATATTATATATACACTATCAGGTGTATATAAAATTGATAAAAGACGAAAACCATTATCAATTAGAATATTTTGAGTTTTATATATTGACCATGAATGTATATTCATTAAATATAAATATGATCCAATTAATTGTTGACGTAATGGAATTGTTTGTGTTTGAATTTTATTTGAACCACCTGGTGTTAATGATGTTAAATTATAATTAATTAGAGTTGTTTGTGTTTCAGTTGCATGAGTATATAAAATTAAACGAGATGACCAATAATTTGGACAAAATTGAAATAATGCATTAATATCAACCGGAACAATTCGACGATATAATTTAGCTTCTTTTTTTACAACTAAAAAGAGATAGAATATGTTCAATATTAGATTTATGCTAAATAAGACAAAATGAAATGACAAAAAAGTCTAATTAATTAACTATAGAATTGTTATCAAAGATGCATTAAATCCATACATTTGAATTCGATTAGGAATGTGCAGTTTAAGTTTACTGATCATCGACTCACGTTGGCAACTCTTCACCTAACTCCTTCTGGTTTCAATAATTTTTTTTTGTCTATAGATACTATATAATGTTCTAATAAAAACCTTAAAAGAATTTGGGTTCCTGTTTATATTTGACTAAGTTATCGAATTTCTAATATGTTTATTTTCTAGAGGTCACAGGTTTTCGAAAAACTCGTATTTTCGAATATTGATCTGAAACTTTGCATACATAGAGAACTCAACTCAATAGAAATCCAAATCCTTTTAGAGCTTCTATCAGAACACGATGTAGTATCTATAGACAAAAAAATCATTGAAACTGAAGGATGGTGGTCGAAGAAGTCCTATCGTCAGTGTAGTTAATAATACACCATTACAAAAAAGGCATAGTTTCATAGCGTTTAGTGAATGCGGATGCCAGTGAATCACTTGTTCAGTATTTATACTTACAATGCATATTCCTAAATTCAAGTTTGTTATGAACTCGGAATATGAATAATCAAACTCTCGGTAAAATAAAATAGAATATCCATCACTAAAGTGTTTTTTTCATCTCGAAATTTGAGATTGAGAATTAGATATTATATAATATAACGACCAAGAAATTAAACAATGATGTTCGAATAAATAGAACTCGATTGATAAGGATAATTTATTTTTCATACTTTTATAAAAATCCAGTGCAGCTGTTCCACCAATCAATGGTATACGTATAATAACTTGTGTTCTATCCATTGACCAAGCTGCATGAACTTTTTTAGCATCAATTAAACCATTATAATCATCGCCTAATGCACAAACATAACGATTTAATTTTAAATCAACAACAATAAATTTTGTTTTATCCAAAACAGCTGAATAAATTAATAACATAATTGTATCACCATGATTTAAACCTGATATTGAACAACCATTAATAAGTCCATGAACAGAATAATTTTGTAATGAACTAATCATTGCTGGTATATGATTATATTCAAAATGTTCACGTAATTTTTTTATTTTTGTTGATTGAAAATTTTTTGATGATGATCGATAAGAACCATAAGAAAGTTTACGTGATAAAGATTCAGAACAAAAACCAGGTGCACATACACTATGAAGTTCAGAATTACAAATAAATTTATGTTGAGAAAAACCAAATAATTCTAAAATATAGATTATTTAAATCTTAAATAAAACAAAAAAAGTGTTTTTTCTTAATCTTTTTACCAGCAATTCCATTCAACCAATCTGTATGTGAACATCGAATAATTTCTTGCCATCCATAATAATTAATTGTTGAAGATTTACGTCTTATTGATGTTTGCCTTGTATAATTATCATTATCAACAGTTGGTAATGTTAAATTAGAATGTTCTTTTGAATTATGTGTACCCATAATAATATCTCAATTATTAATAAAATATCATTCAAAATGTTTATTTATTTATGTATTGAAGCTGAAATAAAAAAAAGAAGAAATAGAAATTTGTTTTTTTTCTTTTTCAGAATACTTGAATAAGTCATAAAAATAAGAAAGCGTAGTGTATGATGCAATGATTCAAATAGATATCAATGAAAGAAAGATGCTCATTTGTGATCTTGTTTACCCGTATTACCGAAGAAAAAAAAAGAGGGAGAATATTAAAGAGAAAAATATTCTGTCTCATCAGCATAGAACAAAGCAAAAAAAGAAAAATTGATTTTATGTCGATAATTAAATTATCTATTTAGAATAGTAGATCAATTCATTGAGACATAACATGCAATGACAGACATATGATCCTTTGAAAAATAACATACAACTTATTTATTTAATCAAAAAACACTTATCTCATTATTCTTATATGTAAATAATGACAATTATTTAATATATTATCGTAGTTGAACAGTTAATCATGAAGAAAAATAATGTAATGAACGTTTATTTCTTTTGTATATAATGAAATCCTCTGAATTCGTCATTATTAACAGATTTTGAATGATCTTTTAATTATACAGAATAAATACTAATCAATAGAACTTCACTTAATTCTCAAGAGAATTTTTCAATCCGTGATAAACTTTTCCTGATGCATTATTATTCTATATGTATTACATAATAAATTGTGTTTTTATACGTTTTCGGACTATCGAACTTTTATGTTAGATGAAATGACAAATAGAAATATATTTTATTTCTATACTTATATTTCTTGCTGACTAATAGAAGAAAAAATAATAAGTAAAATACTATGTTGTATTCATATAGCTGAATCTTATTCACATACCTTTATCTTTTTCTTTTTTTTTTCAATGTATTTCGGATTCCCTTTCTTTGCCAAGCACTTTGTTCTTTCTATGCGTCCACTCAATCGATCATAATACTATTCTCATTTTTTATTCGTATATAAAAATAGTCATTTCATTGGCGTTTTTCTTCTCAACAGAGATAATATTCTATTCGCATTCTTGCTGCTGCCTCCTCCCTTTTTTTTCTCCCTTCGTCATATTCTATCATATGACAGATGAATCAACCCGATTTCTTTTACTTTCTTGTTTCATTTTTCTTACAGAACGAGAAAGAACGTAGTTGTAATCATCGTCATGCCGTCATACTCAATTTTGATGCTATTTATAGTCGTGCCATGATAAATGAATGACGAAAAAAAAAAAAAAAGAAAAGTGAAATAATACACAAGGTGTGTCTGCTGATCTAAAGTATACTAGATGATTGTTAGAAAAAAAAAGAAAAAAAAATGTAAGGTTATAATAGTAGACAAACAAGACACGTGTTTCTTTTTTTTTTAAACTAAAGGTCAATGATGATGTTCGTCATAACGTGGATCACTTGCTGATGAAACAACAGGTTTTGGACGTTCGACAACATGCATTCTATTCTTTAAATAATCAACAACTGCTTTAACCGTATATAATTTATCATAATCAGCATCAGGAATTTCAAAACCTAAAATAGGAAATAATTGAAAAAAGAAAAAGTTAATTTTAGAATAAATTTACCAAATTCATTTTCTAATGCAACAATTATTTCAACATGATCAAGACTATCAAGACCAAGATCATTCATAAAATGTGTTTCCAACGCGATCTAAAGAACAAAAAATTTTTGTAATAGAGTTTTTATATTATTCTAAATAATTAAAATCTTTTTATGTCATGAATTTAATAAACTAAAATATCTTTATTTAAAATGCAGAAACAACATAACAAATCTGACAAGGCAATCGTTTCAAATTTTGAGTTCAGATTCTACACATAAAGTATGCATCTACTTAGGTATGAACATTTCCAAATGCCCTTAGATATAACTGTTTTAGGGTATGGCACGGTTTTATACTAACAAATCGAATAACGATCTGAACTTTAGCCTAAAGATAGATCTACTTGTAATTAGCAAGCACTAGAAATTCCAGATGTGCTATAGCATAAAATGGTGATAATTCTGGAAGGAAAGTCTAAGGGTATTCATCCTTTTAGAAAATTTGTTATATAAATAAAAAGTAATTCCTACTAAGAAAAGAAACTTTTTCGTTTTGGAAAAATGGATAATGAATTCAATCGATACTATTTTGGAAAATAGATTCAAAGATATTTCACCAAGAACGTATAACAGTCTTAGAACCTAATACTCCATTATATTTCATTAGAGAAGAGAAAATGTCAATGATAACCGTCGATTTGATTGTCCGATTTTCAAGCTTACAGATGCAAATATTGAATTGATATGATAGGTTATCAATAATAGTCCACATTCAACTTATGATGATATTATAGTTGAGACTTTTCTCTCTTATAGCATAATAGAATAAATTATCTACGATTGTTTAAATAAGAGAAAAGTCATATCATATAGAGTCGCTCATTAACTCGACGATAAATGCAAATAGAAATAAGTTAAAAAATTCAGTGACATTTCGTGATAGATCATGGCAATTACACAGTATGATTACAGATCATCAGACATAGATTTAATAGAGACAGTTTGACTGCAAGTCAATTAATGCTATCTAAACTAATAAGAATGACTTATTACAGATCATTGTTGATTAGGATAGTTTTGAATCGAAAATTTTATTTCGTATATTCTTTAAATCAAATGATCCCGTTCTTTTATATAATATAGATACAGGCATAAGTATTACATCGAAAACCATCTGAGCTCTTTTGTTAATGGACTATGATTAATTATTTAACAGAAGAAGACATCAATATAATGTCACATGGATTATATTTGTCTGACTTGACAGACTTTATATAAATAATAGTGGAAATTATTTCAAACAATTAATAAAATATTTTTAGATTTTTATTTAATGTTATCAGAACTTTTGATCAATCCACAGTATAATGGAATGAAAATTGTTTCTAATACAATTTGTCCTATTAATGATCCTAAGTTAAGTATTCTATTTTTATTTATTTGTTTCAAGCAATTATTGAAAATTTTTATTATTTTAGTATGTTTCTTTTATTCTTTACGGATAGTTTTAGTTAAATCTATTATTTTCAATTCATTCTCTCATAGAAAAATAAATGTTTCTGGAATCTCTGACTGATGTTTAATATATGAATTAGTTTTCATTTCAAAAGAGATTTACAAATTGTTTCATAACTTTTTGTCTTGACAAATTTAGCTTCTATATAAGCAGAAAATGATCCATATATGAATGTATTTATATGAACTTTGAGTATTTATGTCAATATTTCTTCAGATTTTCTAATTAGCCCTTTGAGAACTAGCATACTTTATAAAGTACACTTTTTTAAGTTTGTTAATTTTTGATTAGCTCGTAAATGCAAAAAGATATCGAGATGCAGGTTGCTCTATGACATGAGTGAGACTTCGGTGCATACATCTATATAAGACTTATAACCCAAATGTGATAAGCCTGATAAGTATTTGGCACATCACATCTAGGACGAGTGCGAATAATGCGTCTTTTGAGGTCTTCAAAATATTTCGGTTTTCCACGTTGGAATCAAGCTAGGAGAGACTTCTAATAGTATTCCAAAAGTTGATTTTGCTATAGCTCTCTGTCGAATTTTGATCCATATCCGTACTCTCTACGGAGATGACCAAAATACCTCGTCAACATCTCCGTACGAGAGTATGGGTATGGATTTTAAAGATTTTTTGAAAACTTTTGATGAAAATATCAACAATACACAATACCCATATTAAATATAAAGTCTCAAAGAAATATCGTCCATTGGTTGAGCAATGATTCTCAAATGGTTAAACAATGAATAGATTTTACATAAAATAATAGTATAATTCAAACGTAATAAATAGTAACCTATTGCGTTTATTTGTCATTGATTACATGATCAAAAATAGTATACATCAAATACGCAAAAATGATCTAAATATATTGATAAGTAGAACGCAAAATGATACATTGCGTATTAAATAAAATACTTTCAATGAGTAGTAAGCAAACAAAATACACGGTTGGAAAAAATATTATTCCATGGGGGTAACGCTATAATTTCAAATAGAAGACATAATGAATTTTATATCAAATGAAAGCTCGTCAAAAATGGGGTTTATTGGTATCAAATAGTGAAGTTTATGAAAACCTTTTAATGTCGAGCTTAATAAATTTTCAGAAATTTTATACTTTTTTTGTGATGGAAAATTAAAGTACCAGTGATTCGAGAATGGAGTAAAATATTTTTCTTGAATATTTTTACACGGTTCGATAGAGCTCGTCGAGCTCTACAAAACTGTATACATTAAAAACTTTTTAAGTCACTTTTTTGCGATAAAAAATTCAAAAAAAGATTTGGAAAATCTTAGAAAACGTTAAAAAAATTCATATTGTTCATGTGGAAGAACAATACTTAATTTTTCAATAAAATCAGCTTTTTTCATTAGTATTCTTATGGAAGATGTTTGAAAATATATTCATTGGATGCAGCGTGAAAAATCGCATCGAATGAGTATATTTCGAAACGCCTGACGGAGTAAAAACAATGAAAAAAGCTGATTTTATTGAAAAATTAAGTATTGTTCTTCCACATGAACAATATGAATTTTTTTAACGTTTTCTAAGATTTTCCAAATCTTTTTTTGAATTTTTTATCGCAAAAAAGTGACTTAAAAAGTTTTTAATGTATACAGTTTTGTCGAGCTCGACGAGCTCTATCGAATCGTGTAAAAATATTCAAGAAAAATATTTTACTCCATTCTTGAATCACTGGTACTTTAATTTTCCATCACAAAAAAAGTATAAAATTTCTGAAAATTTATTAAGCTCGACATTAAAAGGTTTTCATAACCTTCACTATTTAATACCAATAAACCCCATTTTTGACGAGCTTTCATTTGATATAAAATTTATTATGTCTTCTATTTGAAATTATAGCGTTGCCCCCCTAGAATAATATTTTTTCCAACCGTGTAACTACTATACGATTATTTTATATAAAATCTATTCATTGTTTAATTAGAAAATTTAAAAAGAAAAAATAGCATCACATATCTATATGTTTCAATTACTATTGTTTTCAAAAAAAGATAAGATATTAATAAACCATATGCAGTTTAAAGCATTGATATGAATACTTAAAGTTTATAGAAAAATATTCATTTAGGAATCTTTCTCTGATTATAAAGAAAGTAATTTTGGTAAGAACAATATTCACCTTATTTTTTTGTGCTTCTTGAATTTTATCGTATTCGTTACAAATACGTAATACTCGTGATTCAATATCTCGCGGTGTTAATGGAGGTGGTGTACGCATTTGACCAGCATCTTTAATATGTCGATCAAGTATTGATGTACGACGTAATACAAAAACATGTGGCCAAACCTATTAAAATAAACGATTAATAATCGAAATAAAATTTTTTTATTTCATAAACTCACTTGACCATTTTGATACGTATTGGATGGAGATAATGTATGTAGACGATTACTTAATGATGTTGATAAACATATATTGAATGTTGGTCGAAGACGACATCCATTACGAAAGATTGTTTTCAGCATTTTATTTTATTTTATTTTTATCTAAAAATCTGTAAAGATGACGATGTGAATTCGTATACAAAAAACAATAGTACAACACAAAAAGAATGAATGATTCATTCTATTTTTTGATTTGCTAATTAAATATCCATTCGAAATGAAGAATTATTTATAAAAATAGAAAATAAAAGATCATATATAATAAACTAAAAAAATAAAAATATTTTATATTTTAATAAAATATTATATTTATATTTCATTAATTATTTGTTTATTAACTTACCATAACAACAAATTTTACAATGGTAGTCCAAGAAAATGATATTTAAATGATTATTCTACTTGTAATTTATATTCAATGATGACATCTAAAACTGATCGAGCTTCATTTTCTGCTTCATCTGCTGCTCTACTTGCTATACCATATTCAGTAACACCTGGTGAATCACGTAATTTTGATTTAAGTACATCATCTTATATTACTTCAACTGGTTCAAGTACAGATCCACATTATTTATACAGTCAAGTAGATTAAATTAATTCATTATATGATTTTAATTTAATGAAAATTCTTTTTTCATAGTTAAAAAGTAAAGAATGGATTCAACGTTATGGTCTTAAATCACAAAAATTAACTTTTGATCAGATTCTTCAACAGATTGGATTCAAACGTGTTGAAAGTTGGTTCTATTTTTTTTTGTCAATGAAAAAATTTTTCTTAGAAATCAAATTGATACTTATTTAGATTTGAGAAATATTAAAGTCATAGTAACGCTAATTATAGAGTCAAAAATAAAAAATAATTTTATAGAGAACTTGCTGTATTGAAGAGTATGATCTAAATAATTGAATATTTCGTTGTCAAGTATAGAAGAAAAAAAAAATTTCAATTTTTCATCAAGGCGAGAGAAACCTATAAAATGGCACAATCTTTTTTTTTTCGACGTATTTACAAATCTTTTGTTTTGATATGTATTGACACATATTGTGACTGATGTATCCTACTCGAAATAAAAGATTTAATTAAAGTAGAATGATATATATATATATAAATTTGGTCAATTTAACCAATAAATTAAAATACAAA